>PVKV010034392.1:0-17733 GCA_004027835.1 Alouatta palliata | reverse complement strand
AAAAAAAAAAAAAAAAAAAAAAAAAAAAAAAAAGACAAGAGTCAAAAAACACACGTCTACAGCAAATCTCAAATCTCTGAGTAACACTGAGAAAATAATTTCCCCCACCAAGCTGAGAGGAATTTAACTCCTCTGCCCATATCAAAGATATCTACCCTTTCTATCATAAACTATAAAATTAAGGCCTGGAAAATAAGATTGCACACTCAACAACTGCAATTATTTTGTATAATGTGCTGCTGATTCTACATATGTTTGTTTTAACACAGAACCCATATCAATGAAGTAAAATGAACTCTGATATCCTCTCAGTAGGTTCATGACCAACATTTTTACCCTAAACTTCTCCCTTCCCCCATATTTATTCCAGTGGCATAACGCTGTCCATTTTATCTTATGGCCCCTTAATCTCTCTCTACTACCAACCCCCAAGGTTAGGGTCCAAATACTATTACTTGGACTGCTGTTACCTGTCTCCTAACTTGCTGGCTATCTCCATACCTCCCTCCTCCAAAATACTCTGCCCACAGCCTCCTTTACATATCACACTCCAAACTTTAGATCCTACCATGTCCTCTACTAGAAATGTTCTTCTTACAGCTCCAGGGAGATGAAAAAGAAAAAGCAAAAAGAAAAAGGCAGGGCACAGTGGTTCACACCTGTAATAACGGCACTTTGGGAGGCTGAGACAGGTGGATCATGAGACCATTCTGGCCATCATGGCGAAACCCCATCTCTACTAAAATACAAAAAACTAGCCAGGTGTGGTAGTGTACACCTGTAGTCCCAGCTGCTCAGGAGGCTGAGGCAGGAGAATCACTTGAACCCAGGAGGCAGAGGTTGTAGTGAGCCGAGATCACACCACTGCACTCTAGCCTGGCAATACAGCGAGACTGTCTCAAAAATAAAAAACGAAACAAAGAAAAACAGCTAGGAGCAGTGGCTCATGCCTGTAATCCCAGCATTCTGGGGGGCTGAGGCAGGTGGATTACTTGAACTCAGGAGTTCAAGACCATCCCAGGCAACATGAAGAAACCCTGTCTCTACCAAAAATACAAAAAAGAAATTAGCCAGGCATGATGGCGTGCACCTGTGGTCCCAGCTGCTCGGGAGACTTGAGGTAGGAGGATCACCTGAGCCTGGGAGGTGAAGATTGCAGTGAGTCCAGATTACACCACTGTACTCCAACCTGGGTGACAGAGTAAGACCGCATCTCAAAATAGCATAAAAGCTTTCCATCATTCTCCAAAACTGAAAGAGATTCTTGCTCCTCTTCCAAATCATCTTGGTTGATAATGACTCCAAGTAGAAGTAACCTCTGCTTTCTCTAATCAGTAATCAAACATTGGTTTGTCCTGCATACGGTCATTTCAAAAGATTATTCTCCTGAAGTTATCTTATACCTGACTTTGCTCGCTTAATCAACTGGTATTCCCTGAGGACAAGACTAACCTCTTTTGTCACCGTTGTATTTCAAAGTGCTTACCTCACTTTTTTTGCTTTAGCAAAGAATTCCTTGATACCTCAGTGATACAGTTTGGCTGTGTCCCCATCCAAATCTCATCTCTAATTGTAGTTCCCACAATTCCCACATGTTGTGGGAGGAACCCAGAGGGAGGTAATTGTGTCATGAGGGTGAGTCTTTCCTGTGCTGTTCTCATGATAGTGAATAAGTCTCATGAGATATGATGGTTTTATGAGGGGGAGTTTCCCTGTACAAGTCCTCTCTTTGCCGGCTGCCATCCATGTAAGATGTGACTTGCTCCTCCTTGCCTTCTGCCATGATTGTGAAGCCTCCCCAACCATGTGGAACTGTAAGTCTATTAAATCTTTCTTTTGCAAATTGCCCAGTCTTGCGCACATCTTTATCACCAGCAGGAAAACGGACTAATACACTCAGTGATTCTGACCAAGAAAATGGTCAATAAACACTGCTGAAAATAGTAATGAGGAAATTAGGTGGAAGACTCAGACTTTTAAAATGACACAAATGACCAAAATTCCTTATACTACTGTCACACAAAAAAAATCTAAGCACAACTGTATCCTGTAAATCAGCAGCTGAAAATTCTTACAATTTTAATCTATTCATTAAAAAAAAAAAAGCAAAGGGAAAATATATTACTTATTTTCCAATTCACTGAGGTGTCAGACACGTGAAAATAGTATGCCTTCTTGGGTTCTATCTGTGCAAGATAAAAATTACAGGGTCTTTTCTCAAAGAGAAGTTACTGAAATAGGTTTCTGAAGTTAACATCCATTTCCACTTCTTTGCAACTAAGTAAGGCAGGGTCTACAATTTGAGGTTTATAACTAGAAACTTAAGAAGCAAGTTACAGTAGAGCTGAGAAACTCAGCTTACAAGCAATGAAGATTCAGGAGGTAAATTCAAGAGTCTTGGGTTTCCAAGTACCTGATAATAATGTTCCTCTCCTTTACTCTTTTGAAGAAAAAAAAAAAAGTCAAGATTATCTATTTTTATTTAAAGTAAGAAACAATAGGGGGAAAAAAACGTTAACAAAATTAACTTCTTTCTGGGCCAGGCATGGTAGTTCACGCCGGTAACCCCAGCACTTTGGAAGGCTGAGGCAGGTGGATCACCTGAGATCAGAAGTTTGAGACGAGCCTGGCCAACATGGTGAAACCCCGTCTCTACTAAAAATACAAAAATTAGCCAGGTGTGGTGGTGGCACCTGTAATTGCAGGTACTAGGGAGGCTGAGGCAGCTACTAGGGAGGCTAAGGCAGAAGAATCGCTTGAACCCAAGAGGTGGAGGTTGCAGTGAACTGAGATCACTCCACTGCACTCTAGCCTGGGCGACAAGAGTGAGGCTCCATCTCAAAAAAAAAAAAGGATTTTAAAAAATTAACTTCTTTCCTACACACACACACACACACACACACACACACACACCCAGACACCCTCACACCAATTTTTAAAGGATTTCTCACAAGTTTCAGAGTCTTAACTTCTGAGGTTCCTGTTGAACTCCCCAGGGAGTATCATGCATGAGTAATTACAACATGGTTAGTAGCTAGCTGCAATTTGCAAAACATCCTACATTCTGATTTGTGATAACCCAGGCCCAGCATCAGGTATCAGGAACTAGACCTATTATTAACCTTTCTTTATGGGGTGAGGTCATTGCTGGGACATTTAAATCAGACCAGAGAACAGGAAATGAGAAAGAGGAGGAGTGCATAGCATGATAGCAAGGTCATCTTTGTCATTCTTAAGGTACCTTACCTCTCTCTGGTCATTATCTAGACGCAGGTGTTCTGTGTGCTGCTTCTGCCGATCTTTCCGCCTCCACTGGGCAGGGGCATTCCTTTTTGTCCACCTAACACAATCAGAATCAAAGCAGACAATTAAGAATCTCTCACTTAAAAAGCAAGGTCAGCCGGGCGTGGTGGCTCACGCCTGTAATCCCAACACTTTGGGAGGCTGAGGCGGGTGGATCACGAGGTCAAGAGATCGAGACCATCCTGGTCAACATGGTGAAACCCCGTCTCTACTAAAAATACAAAAATTAGCTGGGCATGGTGGCATGTGCCTGTAGTCCCAGCTACTCGGGAGGCTGAGGCAGGAGAATTGCTTGAACCCAGGAGGCGGAGGTTGCGGTGAGCTGAGATCGTGCCATTGCACTCCAGCCTGGGTAACAAGAGCGAAACTCCGTCTCAAAAAAAAAAAAAAAAAAGCAACTAACAGGAGAAAACATGAATGACTAAGAGCCAGTGCTGGACACAGGAAATGACAAAGAAGTCACCAGAGACAGCTCAGAGACCTTGAGGAAGAGCAGATTAAAGATGAGTGACTGGACAAGAGAGAGATAACCCTTTAGGGAACATGTCTCTCTTGAAACATCTACAAACACTTCACGTATAGATCTAAAACCATACTCATTTAACTCTAGATAGGCTTTGATGCAATCATCTCCAAAAGTAACTAATGAGTAATTCTGCTTATCTACTTTTCAATTCAGGTTCTGATTATTTCAACTGCCATTTATTAAAGACAGTGCTAGCTTGCTGTTGAATGCGATCCAGGCATGAGGTGATTTTAACCTGTCTGCAGCTTTCTGCAGGTCCTAGACATATAGAGCTATCTCAATCTGCATAGTGGAGGCAGGAACTGAAAGATATTCTGCCACATATTTTCTTGTTCAAACAAGTGAACAACCTAAATAGTTTGGGTCTTCTCCATATTTGCTTTACAAAATACAAAGTCTTCTGGGGATTAATAGCGGTGGCCCAGAAACTAGATGACCCTAGGGAATTGGATCAGTGAATCCCTGGGGTTGACTCACTTGTTGCTGGCTGGCCCGGTGGAAAGTACATCAGACTGCAGCTTAGGGAAGAAGCCTGGCTCGTATTTCCCTTGTCCAATCTTCATGTCAAGTAAATGTGGGTGAATTGCAGTATGATCAATTTTTGCCAAACGCAGCTCAATTGCTTTCTCTGGATGAGAATACACACATACACATAAACACACACACAAATCAAGTCAAACTTTTTTTAAAATCTGCTACTCTTCCATTTCCAGCCAAGATGGAATAAAAGGTACTGATTTTTTACTCTCCTACCTAATAGGAAAAAACCCATGCAAAATATATAAAATGATAAATTTCAAAACACTGGACATCAGGCAATGAAGGACAGGAATCCCTGAGAAACAGGTAACAAATGAAGTAATGCCTACAACGATCCCAGCTAACCGCCTAGAGAAAGTTTCCAGGCTGTAGTTCAGGGAAGGGAGGCCGAAGTGGACTAGTGGACTCCGTGAGTTAAGGAGACCAAGGTGGCTAGAGTTCTTATGAATGGTACCAGAGAAGAGACAGAATCCAGGGGATCTGCAGGGTATTCAGCAGGGTAACGGATCAGTTCACTCGGCCGGGCGCGGTGGCTCATGCCTGTAATCCAAGCACTTTGGAGGTCAAGGCAGGTGGATCACCTGAGGTCAGGAGTTCAAGACCAGCCTGACCAACATAGTGAAATCCTGTCTTAAAAAAAAAATTAAATAAAAATAAAAAAAAGAAATTACTCAAGGCTAGACAAAGAATCATCAGAAAGAATTAGGAGAAACAATACAAAATGCTCATACAGGGCTGGGAATAAAGCCTGTCTCCACGTGCCAGACTGGAAAACCTAATCATCCACAGGGCACTAAGTAAAGTACTCAGAGGGCCTTGCCTCAGTAGTGGAGAATTAATTGCAGCCTAAAGGGTTCTCTGGTTCTGCCAAAGAAATCTTAAAAGGTAAACAAAAAGAAATCAAATTATTTCTAAGTATCTTAACTACATCCCAGAACAAAGATTGAGAATATTTATAGGAATACAGAAGTGTCCAGAACTCAAATAGAAAAATTCATAGTGTGTGGCATCTAATCAAAGATTACCAGGCATGACAACACAACACATAATGAAAAAAAAACAAAAAACAAAAAAACTAACACAAATGTTAGAGTTAGCAGGCAAGGATATTAACAGTTATTATAGCCATACTATAACATTTGTTTAAAAATTAACTAGAAAGGCTGGGCCTGGTAGCGCATGCCTGTAATCCCAGTGCTTTGGGAGGCCAAGGTGAGGGGATCATTTAAGGCCAGGACTTCAAGACCAGCCTGGGCAACATAATGAGACCGCCTCTCTTCAAAAAATAAAAAAATATGAGCCAGACATGGTGGCACACACTTGTATTCCCAGCTACTCAGGAGGCCGAGGCCAGAGGATCACTTGAGCCCAGGAGTTTAAGGTTATGGTGAGCTCTAAGTGCACTACTGCACTCCAGCCTGGGCAACAGAGCAAAACCTGGTCTCTTAAAAAAAAAAGAAAAACTAGAAACATGGAACTCAAACTTCTAGAGATGAAAGCTATTATATCTGAGATGAAAAATATACAGGCTGGGTTAAAAGCAGACTCAAAAATGCAGGAGAAAAAAATAAGTGAGCTTAAAGCCACAGCAACAGAAATGATCCCAAAGAAATCAGAGAGAGAAAAAAAATTGTTGGCATTAAAAGAGTATCAGTGGGTGCTGGGATAACATTAAGCAATCCCAGATATTACACATATGTGTAACTGCAGTCCCTAAGGTAGGGATGGGGAGAAAAGAAAAATTACTAGAAGAAATACTGGCCAGAATTTTTGTAAATTTGATGTAAACAAAAAATCCACAGATCTAAAAAGCTCAATGAACCACAAGCACAAGAATCATGAAGGAACACACCAAGCCACACCATAAACAAATTGCTCAAAATCAGTGATAAAAAGAAAATCTTAAAATCAGCTAGAGAAAGTAGACATTTTGTATAGAGAAGATCAAAATTAAGGATGACAGTAGATTTCTTATCAGAAAACAATGGAAGTGTGATAAGGTTTGGCTCTGCGTCTGCACCCAAATCTCATCTCGAATTGTAATAATCCCCACGTGTGGTGGAAGGGACCTGGTGGGAGGTAACTGAATCACAGGAGTGGTTTCCCTCCTGCTATTCTCCTGATAGTGAGTTCTCATGAGACCTGATGGTTTTATTAGCATCTGGCTTTTGCCCTCCTGGCACTCATTCTCTCTCCTGCTATGCTGTGAAGAGATGCTTTCCACCATGCTTGTAGGTTTCCTGAGGCCTCCACAGCTATGCAGAACTGAGTCAATTAAACCTCTGTCCTTAATAAATTACCCAGTCTTGGGTATTTTGTCATAGCAGCATGAGAATGAACTAATTACAAAGTGAGAAGACAAAGGATTGACATCTTTTTTTTTTTTTGAGACAGAGTCTCATTCTGTCGCCCAGGCTAGAGTGCAGTGGTGCAACTTGACTTACAACAACCTTTACCTTCCAGGATTCTTCAGCCTCAGCTTGGACTGCAAGCATGTGCTATCACATCTGGCTAAATTTTTTTTTTTTTTTTTTTTGTATTTTTAGTAGAAATGGGGTTTCACCATGTTGGCCAGGCTGGTCTCAAACTCCTGACCTCAAGTGATCCACCTGCCTGGACCTCCCAAAATGTTGGGATTACAGGCCTGAGCCACCGCTCCTAGCCTGGAGCAACATCTTTAGAGTACTGAAAGGAAAAAACTATTAACCTATACTCAGGGAAAATACCTTTCAAAGACATAAGATTTACAAAAGCTGAAAGAATTTATCACCAGCAGATCTACACTACAAGAAATGTTAAAGGAAGTCCTTCAGGCAGAATGAAAATAATACCAGATAGAAGTATGGATCTACAGAATAGAAAGAAGAGCACCAGAAATGCTAACTACACAGTACATGTATTATATTTCGTACTTTTTATTTAAATCTCTTTCAAAGGCAATTGACTGTTTAAATAAAAATGACCATGTAGTGTGAGGCTTGTGACATATGTAAAAGTAAAATAAATGACAGTAAAATAAATGACAATAAAATAAATGACAATAGCACGTAGGCTAGGAAGAGAGAAATGGAAATAGTTTTGTGAAGTTCTTTTTTGTTGTTGTTTAGAGATGGGGTCTCACTATGTAATTCAAGTTGAACTCAAACTCCTGGGCTCAGGCAATCCTCCCGCTTCAGTCTCCCAAACAGCTGGGACTACAGGTGCACATGACTGTGCCTGGCAGCTCTGTACAGCTATTATATTATGTAGAAAGTGATATTATATCACTTAAAAGTAGACTGTGATAAATTAAATGTGTACTATAAATCCTAAGGCAACTACTAAAATAACACAAGTTATAGCTAGTAAGCCAACAAAGTAGATAAAATGAAATCATTAAAAAATTGAAAATATTCAATTAAAACACAAGAGGGCAGAAAAAGAGGAAAAGGGAACAAAGAACAGATGGACAAATAGAAAACAAACAGAAAAATGACAGGCTTAAACCCCACAATATCAATAATCACATTAAATGTACATGGTCTAAAGACCTCAGTTAAAAATCTAAAACGGCCAAATTGGATAAAAATGCAAAACCCAATCACATGCTACCTACAATAAGCACCCTTTAAATATAAAGTCACAAATAGATTTTAAGTAAAATAATGGGCTGGGTGCGGTGGCTCATGCCTGTAATCCCAGCACTTTGGGAGGCTGAGGCAGATGGATCACGAGGTCAAGAGATCGAGACCATTCTGGCCAACATGATGAAACCCCGTCTCTATCAAAAATCCAAAAAAATTTAGCTGGGTGTGGTGGTGCGTGTGTGTAGTCCCAGCTACTTGGGAGGCTGAGGCAGGAGAATCACTTGAACCCAGGAGGCAGAGGCTGCTGTGAGCCAAGATCATGCCACTGCACTCCAGCCTGGTAACAGAGTGAGAGTCCTTTTAAAAGAGAAAAAAAAAAAAGGTAAAATAATGAAAAAGATATACCATGCTAGCCCTAGTCAAAAGAAAGCTGAACTTTTGGAGGCCAAGGTGGGTGGATCATGAGGCTGGTCAGAAGTTCAAGACCAGCCTGGCCAACAGTATGAAACCCCGTCTCTACCAAAAAGACAAAAATTAGCTGGGCATGGTGGCGCATGTCTGTAATCCCAGCTACTCAGGAGGCTAAGGCAGGAGAATCGCTTGAACGTGGGAGGCGGAAGTTGCAGTGAGCCAAGATCACCATCACCCCACTGCACTCCAGCCTGGGTGGCAGAGCAAGACTCTGTCTCAAAAAGAAAGAAAAAGGAAAAAAAAAAGAACGCTGGAGTAGTTATTAATATCAGACAAAATAGATTTGATAGTAAAGAATATTACTCTGAATAAAGAAGGTTATTTCTTTCCTTTTCTTAGAAAAAAAATTAAAAATTAGCCAGTCATGGTAGCACACATCTATAGTACCAGGCACTCAGGAAGCTAAGGCGAGAGGATCCCTTCAGCCCACTAGTTCAAAGTTACAGAAAACCATTGCCACACCACTGCACTCTAGCCTGAGCAAGAGAGCGAGACCCCATCACCATTAAAAAAAATATATATATATATATCAATATAATTCACCATATTAACAAACTAAAGCTAAAAACAATATAATTATCTCAATGGATACAGAAAAAGCATTTGACAAAATTCAACATCTGCCTCAGATAAAAACTCTGAACAAACTAGTGACATCCTTAACTAATAAAAGTTATCTATGAAAAACTTAAAGATAACATCATTCTTATGGTAAAAGTACTTTCTCCCTAAAGTCAGGAATAAGATGCCCACTCTCACCATTTCTATTTGACTTTGTACTAGAAGTTCCAGCCAGTGTAATAAACAAAAAAAAAAAAAAAAAAAAGGGAAAAGGAAAATAAATGAAAGGCATCCAGGGTGGTGTAAAGGAAAAATAAAACTATTATTATTCACAGGTAATATGACTGTCTATAGTGAAAATCTGATGGATGTACAAAAAAGCTATTAACAGGAAGTTTAGTATGGTTGCAGGACACAATATAAATATACAAAATGCTATTATAGTTCTATATACTAGCAATGAATAATCAGAAATTAAAATTAAGAAAGCAATACAATAGCACCAAATTTATATAACACAAAACAATTTACAATACACCAAAAAACATGAACTACTTAAGGAAAAATCTGATAAGACATATAAAACCTGTACCCTGAAGAGTACGTAATGCTGTTGAGAGAAATTAAAGATGATCTAAATAAATGGAAAGATATGCCATTAATGGATTAGAAGACTTGGTATTGTTAGGATATCAAATATCATTCAGAACCTCAGAAGGCTTCTTTGCAGAAGTTGGCAAGTTGAGTCTAAATACATATGGAAATGCAAAGAACCCAGAATAGCCAAAACAGCATTGAAAAGAAGAACAAAGTTAGAAGATTAACACTACTTGACTTCAAGATTTAACATAAGCTACAGTAATCATTTAATACAAGCTATAGTAATCAAGACAGTGTGGTACTGGAATAAATAACAGATCAATGAAACAGAACAGAGAATCCAGAAGTAGACTAACACATACATAGACTAATAACATTCTGACAAAAGCATAAAGACAATTCATTAGAGAACAGATGGTCTTTTCAACAGATGGGTATCTATATGGAAAAAAAAAAAAAAACGGACCCATAACTTAAACTACTTACAAAATTAACTTGAAAAGGATCAGAGACCTGAATGTAAAACCTACAACTACAAAACTTATTCAAGGAAATACAGAGGAAAATCTCTATGTGACCTTGGCAGGGCAAAAATGTCTAAGACACAATAAAAGTATAATTCAACTAATAAATTAGGCCTCATCAAAATAAAAGGCTTTGTTTTCAAAAAGACACTGGTAAGAGAAATTAGGCACACACAAATCAAAATCACAGTAAGATACCACTACACACTTATTAAAATGCCTAAAATTGAAAACACTGACCATACTAAGTTGGCAACAATGTGAAACTCTCATACATTGCTAGCGGGAATGTAAAACATATAATGTACAATCACTTTGGAAAACAATCTGGCAGTTTCTTTAAAAAGTAACACACAAAGTCCCACGTGGTGGCTCATGCCTGTAATACCATCACTTTGAAAGGCCGAGGTAAGTGGTTCACTTGAGGTCAGGAGTTTGAGACCAGCCTGGCCAACATGGTGAAACCCTGTCTCTACTGAAAATACAAAAATTAGCCAGGCGTGGTGGTGGGCACCTGTAATCCCAGCCACTCGGGAGGTTGAGGCAGAGAACTGCTTGAACCCAAGAGGAAGAAGTTGCAGTGAGCTAGGATCACACCACTACACTCCAGCCTGGGCAACAGAACAAGACACCATCTCAAAAAAAAAAAAAAAAAGTAACATACAGATAACATATAATCCAGTCATTCCACTCCTAGGTATTACCCAAGGAAAAAGAAAACTTATGGCTATACAAAGTATTTGTACACAAATATTCACAGACCAAATACCCACCAATAGTTAAATGGATACACTGTGGTAATATTCATACAATGGAATACTACTCAGCACAAAAAAGGAACATGAATGAATATAAAAATAATTATGCTGGCTAAAAGAATCCAAACTAAAAAAACAAGTACATACTATGATTCTATTTATATAAAATTCTTGGAAAGACAAACTCTGTGGTAACAAAAATTGTATCAGTGGTTGCCTGGGGATTGGAGAAGAGAGTAGGGAGAGAGCAGGAAGAAGGTATTACAAAGGGGCATAAGAAAACTCCCTCCCACCCCTCCCCTCTTTGTGTGTGTGTTTTTTTGTTTGTTTGTTTATTTTTGTTTTTGTTTTTTTTGAGATGGCATCTTCCTCTTGTTGCCCAGGCTGGAGTGCAGTGGAGCAATCTCAGCTCACTGCAACCTCCGCCTCCTGGGTTCAAGTGATTCTCCTGTCCCAGCCTTCTAAGTAGCTGGGATTACAATTCCCCGCCACCATGCCCAGCTAACTTACTGTATTTTTCGTAGAAATGGGGTTTCATTATGTTGGCCAGGCTGGTCTTGAACTTCTGACCTCAGGTGATCCATCCACCTTGGCCTCCAGAGTACTGGGATTACAGGTGTGAGCTACAACGCCCAGCTTTCTTTTCTTCTTTTCCTTCTCTCTTCTCTCTCATGAGTCTCATAAGAAAACTTCCCTTTTTCTTTCTCTCTCTCTTTTTTTTTTTTGAAACAGGGTCTCACTCTGTTGTCCAAGCTGGAGGAATACAGTGGCACAATCATAGCTATCTGTGGCCTTGACCTCCTGGGCTCAAGCAAAACTACCACCTCAGCCTCCCAAGTAGGTGAGACTACAGGTTCATGCCACCACACTCAGCTAGTTTGTATTTTTTGTAGAAACAGGGTTTCGCCATGTTGCCCAGGCTGGTCTCAAACTCCTGAGCTCAAGCGATCCACCTGCCTCAGCCTCCCAAATTGTTGGGATTACAGGTGAGCCACCACACCTGGCTCTCTCTTGGTATTTTCCAGAGTCATGTAAAAACATCTGTCTTTGGGCCTTGCTGTGTATCTTAGGTTGTCAAATCATCTCTTTGAGCCTCCCTCACTTCCCCCAATCTTTACTCTCATTCAACAGAACTTATTAAATGTCCAAAATGTGCCAGGCATTGTGGATACAGTTGTGAACCAAAGGAACATTTTTATCTGTAAAACTGGTGGGTGGGGTGGGTGGGCAGAGTTGATTGCCATCAACATCTCTTCTAATTATAACATTTTACTTTTTGTTATTGTAACATTTTCAAAGGATCTCCAAAATCCCTTTATAGTTATGTTAGTATGATTTTCCAATCAGACTGGCTAAAGAAGTTGACATGTCCAATATGGGATGGGATAAGATGGTTGAACTACCCCTCTAGGCTAGGGTTCTGGGGCCAGTTGCAAGAACCCTGATCTAGTATACTTGAAGTGCATGCCTCTGGTATATACCTAAGGGATATACCAATAGCAAAGATATTCCCATGATTCCTGGGTACAGACCATATAGTAGTGTTAAGAGTCTCTGTGACACCCATTTTTCTGAAATGAGCCATATGAATGAGGCTTAGTTAACCCTTTCTCCTATATTCCAAACCCCACATTCTCCCTCTTCTTTCTTTCTTGGTTTTTTTTTTTTTTTTTTTTTTTTTTTTTTTTTTTTTTTTCCAGACAGAGTCTTGCCATCACCCAGGCTGAAGTGCAGTGGCACAACCTCGGCTCACTGCTCTGCCTCTCAGGTTCAAGCAGTTATCCTGTCTCAGCTCCCAAGTAGCTGGGACCACAGGTGTGTACCACCACACCCAGCTGGTTTTTTTTTTTTTTTTTTTTTTGTATTTGTAGTAGAGACGGGATTTCACCATGTTAGCCAGGCTGGTCTCAAACTCTTGACCTTAAGTGATCCGCCCACCTAAGCTTCCCAAAGTGCTAGGATTACAGGCGTGAGCCACTATGACTGGCCTACAAACACCATATTCTAAGAGGTCCATTAGACTATGTAATGGCCACAAGTGAGATCACAGTACTTGAAATCAGTCAGCTGCAGCATTTAGTGTTCAACAAATAAATTAAGGATGGGCTGAGACTCAACTCTTGTGGCAGATGTACAGGATTTCAAGTGACTAGAGCCTCTGGCTTTATAGCCTCTGGTTATAAGTAGACTTTTTGCCAGTGTGCCATATACAAATACTATCATTTTCAAGTGCAGCACAAGATAAGAAGTCTTGATTTAAACAATGGTTTAGGAGATGGTTCTCTAAACCAGAGACCTGTAAAAATGTCCATCAAGCTGCCCAGATCCAAAGCCTTAGGCAGGGTTCAGGAACCTATGTTCTAACTGAATTAAAGTAGTCTAACTGCATGGACAACATGTCCTCAAGCCTTTACCAAAAGGACTGTCATCTTAATGAGGGTCCTGGAACAGGAGCTGAAAGGCAAAGAGAGACTAGAAAGTGTAAGGGAATGTAAGATTTTTTCTAAACTGTTACCAGTTATAGCTTCAAAGCCTAGCAATTGGCATATTCATTCATTTGACAAATATTTCTTGAAGACTTGCCATATGTTCGGCATTCAGTAGAAAGTTATAAAATGCAGTAAATAAATAATCAAAATATATTAAAATGCCTTAAAAAGGACACCGAACATCCCGCAGGAAGTAAACACACTACTTAATCTAACACTTTAAGCTAAAACTATTCTCTAGCTAAGCTGATACGGATGAGTCCTCTAAACAAAAGGATGTGTTCAATCATTTGTGTAGATAAAAACATCCCTACATGCTGGCACAATGCTAGAAGAATGGGGGGGGGAAGAAAATGAGTAAATACAGTCTCTGCCCTTAAGTTGTTCTCTAATAATGATAGCTAGTAGAAGTAGAGATAAGTGAGTAGAAGCAAGCACACAGCACTACAGAACACAGAGGAAGAATCAACTGACTGGGGGCATCAGAGAAGGCTTCACAGAGAAGGAAACATATCTGCTAGGTTTTTGTGACAAATACTATCAACTGCTTACTCATAATTATTCACCCCTTCTTTCTTGCTTATAGAACCTTGATACTGTTCAGGGTAACATTATACCCAGTGCAATGTTCACTTTCACAGCCTCCCATGCACTTGAGGGTGGTCATATAATATGATTCTGGCCTATGAGATAATGCAGGTTGTTAGAAATTTCTGGGAAAGCTTTTGCTTTCTGATAAAAGTGGGAAACTAGGCCAGGCACACTGGCTCACACCTGTAATCCTAGCACGTTGGAATGCAGAGGTGGGAGAACTGCTTCAGGGCAAGAGTTTGAGGCCAGCCTGGGCAACATGGCGAAACTCTGTCTCTACAAAACACAAAAAATTAGCCAGGTGTGTGCAATCCCAGCTACTTGGGAGGCTGAGATGGGAGAATTGCTTTAGCCTGGGAAGTCAAGGCTGTGGTGAGCCATAATCGTACCACTGCACTCCAGCCTAGGCAACAGAGTAAGACTCTATCTCAAAAAAAAAAAAAGGTGAGATGGCCAATGTAGCTGGCATCAATCTTCCCCTCTTCTTGCCTTGAATGTGAATATGAAAAGCTTCTGGGACTGGGTGTAGTGATACATGCATATAATGCCAACACTTTGGGAGGCCAAGGCAAAAGGATCACTTGAGCGCAAAAGTTTAAGACCAGACTGAGCAACACAGCAAAACCTTGTCTCTACAAAACTTTTTTATTTTATTTTATTTTATTTTTTCTATGAAATGTTTTGGTTTTTTTTTTTTTTGCATTTTAGGTTTTGGTACATGTGAAGAACATGCAAGATTGTTGCACAGATACACACATGGCAGTGTGATTTGCTGCCTTCCTCCCCATCACCTATATTTGGCATTTCTCCCCATGCTATCTCTCCCCAACTCCCCACCCCCCGCTGTCCCTTTCCTATTTCCCCCCGACAGACCCCAGTGTGTAATGTTCCCCTCCCTGTGTCCATGTGTTCTCATTGTTCAACACCACCTATGAGTGAGAACATGTGGTGTTTGATTTTCTGTTCTTGTGTCAGTTTGCTGAGAATAATGGTTTCCAGGTTCATCCATATCCCTACAAAGGACACAAACTCATTGTTTTTGATGGCTGCAGAATATTCCATGGTATATATGTGCCACATTTTTCCTGTCCAGTCTATCATGGATGGGCATTTGGGTTGGTTCCAGGTCTTTGCTATGGTAAACTGTGCTGCAATGAACATTCGTGTGCATGTGTCCTTATAGTAGAACGATTTATAATCCTTTGGATATATACCCAGTAATGGGATTGCTGGGTCAAATGGAATTTCTATTTCTAGGTCCTTGAAGAATCGCCACACTGTCTTCCACAACGGTTGAAATAATTCACACTCCCACCAACAGTGTAAAAGTGTTCCTATTTCTCCACATCCTCTCCAGCATCCGTTGTTTCCAGATTTTTTAATGATCGCCATTCTAACTAGCATGAGATGGTATCTCAATGTAGTTTTGATTTGCATTTCACTAATGACCAGTGATTAACATTTTTTCATATGTTTTTTGGCCTCATGTATGTCTTCTTTTGTGAAGTGTCTGTTCATATCCTTTGCCCACTTTTGAATGGGCTTGTTTGTTTTTTTCTTGTAAATCTGTTTTAGTTCTTTGTAGATTCTGGATATCAGCCCTTTGTCAGATGGGTAGACTGCAAAAATTTTTTCCCTTTCTGTTGGTTGCCGATTCACTCTAATGACTGTTTCTTTTGCTGTGCAGAAGCTCTGGAGTTTAAGTCCCATTTGTCTATTTTGGCTTTTGTTGCCACTGCTTTTGGTGTTTTGGTCATGAAGTCCTTGCCTATGCCTATGTCCTGAATGGTTCTGCCTAGATTTTCTTCTAGGGTTTTTATGGTGTTAGGTCTTATGTTTAACTCTTTAATCCATCTGGAGTTAATTTTAGTGTAAGGTGTCAGCAAGGGTCCAGTTTTTGCTTTTCGCACATGGCTTGTCAGTTTTCCCAATACCATTTATTAAACAGGGAATCCTTTCCCCATTGCTTGTTTTTGTCAAGCTTGTCAAAGATCAGATGGTTGTAGATGTGTTGTGTTGCCTCTGAGGCCTCTGTTCTGTTCCATTGGTCTATATCTCTGTTTTGGTACCAGCACCATGCTATTTTCATTACTGTAGCTTTGTAGTACAGTTTGAAGTCTGGTAGTGTGATGCCTTCCACTTTGTTCATTTTGCTTAGAATTGACTTGGCTGTGTGGGCTCTCTTTTGGTTCCATATGAAGTTTAAGGTGGTTTTTTCCAGTTCTGTGAAGAAGGTCACTGGTAGCTTGATGGGGATAGCGTTGAATCTGTAAATTACTTTAGGCAGTATGGCCATTTTCATGATATTGATTCTTCCTAACCATGAACATGGAATGTTTCTCCATCTGTTTGTGTCCTCTCTTATTTCATTGAGCAGTGGTTTGTAGTTCTCCTTGAAGAGGTCCTTTACGTTCCTTGTTAGTTGTATTCCTAGGTATTTTATTCTCTTTGTATCAACTGTGAATGGCAGTTCGTTCTTGATTTGGCTCTCTTTAAGTCTGTTTTTGGTGTACAGGAATGCTTGTGATTTTTGCACATTGATTTTGTATCCTGAGACTTTGCTCAAGTTGCTTATCAGTTTCAGGAGATTTTGGGCTGAGACGATGGGGTCTTCCAGATATACAATCATGTCGTCTGCAAATAGAGACAATTTGACTTCCTCCTTTCCTATTTGAATACCCTTTATTTCTTTTTTCTTGCGTGACTGCTCTGGCTAGAACTTCCAGTACTATATTGAATAGGAGTGGTGAGAGAAGGCATCCTTGTCTAGTGCCAGATTTCAGAGGGACTGCTACCAGTTTTTGCCCATTCAGTATGATATTGGCTGTTGGTTTGTCGTAAATAGCTTTTATTATTTTGAGATACGTTCCGTCAATACCTAGTTTATTGAGGGTTTTTAGCATAAAGGGCTGTTGAATTTTGTCAAACGCCTTCTCTGCATCAACTGAGATAATCATGTGGTTTTTGTCTTTGTTTCTGTTTATGTGGTGAATTATGTTTATAGACTTGCCCATGTTGAACCAGCCTTGCATCCCCAGGATGAGTCCTACTTGATTGTGGTGGATAAGCTTTTTGATGTGCTGTTGCAATCGGTTTGCCAGTATTTCATTGAGGATTTCTGCATCTATGTTCATCATGGATATTGGCCTGAAGTTTTCTTTTCTTGCTGAGTCTCTGCTGGGTTTTGGTATCAGGATAATGTTGGTCTCATAAAATGATCTGGGAAGGATTCCCTCTTTTTGGATTGTCTGGAATAGTTTCAGAAGGAATGGTACCAGCTGCTCTTTGTATGTCTGGTAGAATTCCGCTGTGAACCCATCTGGACTTGGGCTTTTTTTGGGTGGGAGGCTCTTAATTGCTGCCTCAATTTCAGATCCTGTTATTGGTCTATTCAGGGTTTCGACTTCTTTCTGGTTTAGGCTGGGGAGGATGCAAGTGTCCAGGAATTTATCCATTTCTTCCAGGTTTACTAGTTTATGTGCATAGAGTTCTTTGTAATAATCTCTGATGATGGTTTGAATTTCTATGGAATCTGTGGTAATATCCCCTTTATCGTTTTTTATTGCATCTATTTGATTATTCTCTCTTTTCTTTTTTATTAAATCTGGCTAGTGGTCTATTTTGTTGACCTTTTCGAAAAACCAGCTCTTGTATTTATTGACTTTTTTTTTTTTTTGAGACGGAGTTTCACTCTTGTTACCCAGGCTGGAGTGCAATGGCACGATCTCAGCTCACCGCAACCTCCGCCTCCTGGGTTCCAGCAATTCTCCTGCCTCAGCCTCCCAAGTAGCTGGGACTACAGGC
>PVKV010034391.1:0-17723 GCA_004027835.1 Alouatta palliata | reverse complement strand
AAACCCCGTCTCTACTAAAAATACAAAAATTAGCTGGGCATGGTGGCACATGCCTGTAGTCCCAGCTACTCGGGAGGCTGAGGCAGGAGAATTGCTTGAACCTGGGAGGCGGAGGTTGCGGTGAGCCGAGATCGCGCCATTGCACTCCAGCCTGGGTAACAAGAGCGAAACTCCGTCTCAAAAAAAAAAAAAAAAAAAGAAAGGTAGGTGAAAAGAGCATTTGTTATTGGAGAGTGTAGGCAAACTGGTCCAGTTGTTTAGGCAATGAATGAGAGCATCTTTATAAATCTCTTTTCAACCATGGAAGCCTAAAGGTCTGGTCCACAGTCACAGGAGGCCAGGACTCAGGAAGAGGGAGACGGGGAGAGAACACACAGCAATGAAAGATGGGGCAGGTCAGAGTCAGATCAAGGGCAGCCCTGAAAGTCCCCTCCCACGTCTTCCTTCAAGAACTCATTGCTCCAACAAGCAAGCCCCTTTGAAATGTTTCTAACAGCATTTCTGTACTGACTGGAAATTACACACGTGTTCCGCCCCTTGTTAGGAACGTGAGTTCCACTAAGAACAGTTTTTATCATCTCTGAATATGCACAGCTTGGCATAGTGTCTGGCGCACAGTGAACGTTAGATGAAAAAAAAGAAGGGGCTAATGTTAAAAGGTGCGGGGCTCTAACAATGCCAACAATGCCAACGCTCTAATGACCGACCAAGTCACCTTCCCAAGGAAATCCAAAAATGCAAACAGAGCTTTTCCTTTTCTCCGCCCCGGTACATTTTTTCCAATTTTGTTATTGTGGTAAAATTCACATAACATAAAACTTACCAACTTTTTTTTTTTTTTTTTTTGAGACAGTGTCTCGCTCTGTTGCCCAGACTGGAGTGCAGTGGCACCATCACTGCAATCTCGAACTCCCAGGCTCAAGCAATTCTCATGCCTCAGCCTCAGCGCGCGACACCACGCCCGGCCCAACCATTTTTAAGTGCAGTTCAGTAGTATTAAATACGTTCATAATGTCGTGCAACCATCACCAGCATTCATCTCCAGAACTCCTCATCTTATAAGACTGAAATTCTGCCAATGCCGCTGAAACGTGAGTACTTGTCACTCTCCATGCCCCCTTTCCCTAAGGCCCTAGGAGCCTCCCAGGGGTTTGACACCTCCAGGTACTCAGCCCGGCACTGACCGCCTAGGTGGGCTGCAGCCAAAGCCTGGGTGTCCAGAATCCATTCAAGTTCCGGGAGGAACGGCAGCAGCGCGGGCCACTCCCACCGGTGGAGGGAGGAGGGCGGCGCGGGGACCCCGAGCAAGTCAGATCTGGGATTTCATCAGCTGCAGCAGCGCCCTCCGCCGCTAGGGTCCCCGCAAGGGACAGCTGAGGGCTGCTCTTTTGGAACCCTCGCCTGCTCCCCGCAAGACGACTTTCCGCATCCTAGCCAGGGGCGGCCAGCAGCTATCGGAAGGCCCCGCATAAACTGGCGCCTTCGCTTTCGCTCTGCACGCCACCCCCGTCCCGCCCGCCCACTGGCCACGAGCCCCGGCGACGCCCCGAGTCGCCGGAGCGGCTCCCGCTGAAAGGCGGGCTTCGGGTACCAGCCCTCCGCGCCGAGCAAACGCCCCGGTCAAGGGCTGCGGCAGCGCTCGGTGCCACGTCGCCCCACCACACCCCTCAGCGGCCACTACCGCCGGGGCGGAGATGTTCGGGGAAGGACATCTCTTGGTGTCCCTCGGGGGCCCGGCATGCCCCTCGCCCTTCGTTCCCCTGGGCTTTCCGCGCTGACCGAGTTCCCTGACCCTCTTACCGAACTGCCGCGAGGTGGAAGGGGCGAGGGCGGAGGGAGCATCTCTGCGCAGACTGCAGCAGTCGAACAGCCAACGCGGACATGAGCGAAGGCGGAGGCATAGCCCACGCCAGTGACCGTGCCGGGAGGGAAGCGCGCGCGCGGGCCGAGCAATTATACCGCGGCCTCGTGGCAGGCCCCGCCCCCCTCCGCCACCCATTGGTCCCTGCCACACGCCACTGGCTGTCGGTTGAGCCTTCTGGAGCCGAAGGAGCCAACCGGTTTTCTTTATGAAACGTAAGGGAAGTCCCGAAGAGCTCTGCTTTTGATTGGAGCAAGAAGAGCCTGGAACAAGGCCCAGTAAGGTGCTGACGCCTCGGCAACATGCCATGATTGGCTGAGGAAGTCAAGCCCCTGCCTGACGCTGCTAGTGTCGCCGAAGTCCAGACAGCGCGAGAAAAGTTCATTCATTCATTCGCTGAACAATTATCTGAGCGCCTAATGTGTGCCAAGCACTGTAAAGGGGTGATGAAAAGACAAGCTGATAGAATACCAACGAACAGAAGTAGAAGGAATTATGGAGTTAGAAAATCACCATTTAGCCGGGCGCGGTGGCTCATGCCTGTAATCCCAGCACTTTGGGAGGCCAAGGCGGGTGGATCACGAGGTCAAGAGATCGAGACCATCCTGGTCAACATGGTGAAACCCTGTCTCTACTAAAAATACAAAAATTAGCTGGGCATGGTGGCACATGCCTGTAGTCCCAGCTACTCGGGAGGCTGAGGCAGGAGAATTGCTGGAACCCAGGAGGCGGAGGTTGCGGTGAGCCGAGATCGCGCCATTGCACTCCAGCCTGGGTAACAAGAGCGAAACTCCGTGTCAAAAAAAAAAAAAAAAAGAAAGAAAATCACCATTTGGCAAAATCATAGTAAAAACTGATTAAGAGTTGTTGGGCAAATGGCAAAGGAGGAAGGGCTTATAGAGTGCCTACATAAAATGGTTACAAGTACTGGGAACAGTAAACCGCGGCAAACTGCGTTAGGCCACTGGGGAAGCAAACTTCTCTAAGCCTCCATGTTCCAGAGTGCCCTTGACTCTGCTACAGCACATAACATACTCAAGGGCTTAAAACCCCTTTTGTAGCATTACAAAGTAACCAGACTTGTAGGCTCCCTGTGAGACTCACTCCCTCCGGCTGCTGCGGCGCCTGCGCCTGGAAACAATCTTTAGATAACCACATGCTTCTGCTTTTCAAAGTTTCTCACAAAGCCGCCACTGCTAGCAATCTAAAATGACACGCCAGTTTCTGTTCACCGAAGATTGCTCCACAGTCATGCCACCCTCTCTCCACCATCACCTCACCTTCACCCCACTATCTGCTGACTGCTCAAAGTGATTGTAACCAATAAATACTGTAGGGAACCTAAGCTCAGGGCCTTCACTGCCTTCAGTACAAAGTGATTCATTCTTAATCTTTTTCTCATTCCTTTGTCGCCACCGAACTCAGGGTACCCATGGGTGGGGTGTAGGGGCTGGTTCTCTACAAGAGTCAGCAATAGATGTCAAAACAACTGGGTGAAAGTTGGATGAGGAGCAAGATATTTACATAGAGAGTTGCCAGATCTAGCAAATAAAAACACAAGATGCCCAATCAAATTAGAATTTTAGATAAACACTTTTGGGAGATCATATTTTTACCTTAAAAAGTATTTGTGGTTTATCTGAACTTCAGAATTAACTGGGCTTCCTGTATTTTTTCTCACAAACCTTTTGCGTATCTCTTCTGCAAAGAAACTTAAGAACAAAAAAGGAGGTCCGGGCGCGGTGGCTCATGCCTGCAATCCCAGCACTTTGGGAGGCTAAGTGGCGGATCACCTGAAGCCAGGAGTTCGAGACCAGCCTGGCCAACTTGGTGAAACCCTGTCTCTACTAAAAACACAAAAAATTAGCAGGGTGTGGTGTCGCCCACCTGTAGTCCCAGCTACTGGGGAGACTGAGGCACAAGAGTCACTTGAACCTGGGACACGGAAGTTGCGGTGAGCCAAGATCATGCCACTGCACTCCAGCCTGGGCAACAGCATGAGACTCCGTCTCAAAAAAAATAAAATAAAATGGTAAATTTACAGTGAAGAAACCTAACAGTTACTGCCTCAACCAAGTAATCAAAGTTAGCACCACCCAGTAATGGAACACACATTATGTGCCTTCTGATAGGATGCACTGAGGAGATACATCACTTTATAGCTCTTAACAAGTCTGTACATTTAATAAAGTGAGTTTTCTAAACCAATGAGTCTCCTAAAAGCAGTTACAGATTCTTCATTTCACACTGAGAAGAGAGAAACAGATTAGAATGTTCAAACTGTCCAGGGAAAAGAAAAACAGTCCTGAAGCGTTGGAACACACTTGTAGATCTTAATCTATTCACAAGGAAATATCAGACAAGCCCAAAGTGAGAGATAGTCTACAAGATAAACCACTTGTACTCTTGACAGCGAGAAGGCTGTGAAAGACAAAGAATGAGAAACTGTTTTCAATTAAAGGAGCCTGGACATGACAGCTAAATGCTGTTGATTCTGGATTAGATTCTGGACCAAAACCTTTTTGTCTTTCTTTTTTTCTCTTTCTTTCTTCTTTTTTTCTGTCTTTGCTACAGGTGACATTATAAGACAATTGGCAAAATACGAATAAAGTCTGCAACTAGCTAGTAGCATTGTATCATGAACTTGTTGATTTCCTGATTTAACTAATTGCATTGGGATAATGTAAGAGGATACACTGCTCTTGCTTCTAGAACTGAAGGACCATGCCTGGAACTTCGTTTTGAAAAGTTCAGAAAAAAAATAATGCTTTGTATGTATGAGTTGACTAGGGCTGCCACAACAAAATAACACTGACTGAGTCGTTTAAACAACAGAAATGGGCCGGGCACGGTGGCTCACACCTTAATCCCAGCACTTTGGGAGGCTGAGGCGGGCGGATCACCTGAGGTCAGGATTTTGAGACCAGCCTGGCCAACATGGCACAACCCTGTCTCTACTAAAAATACAAAAATTAGTTGGGCGTGGTGGCACATGCCTGTAATCCCAGCTACTTGGGAGGCTGAGGCAGAAGAATTGCTTGAATCCAGTAGGTGAAGGTTGCAGTGAGCCAAGATAGCGCCACTGCACTCCAGCCTGGGCAACAGTGAGACTTGGCCTGAAAAAAAAAAGAGAGAGAGAGAAATATATTTTCTCACAGTTCTGGAGGCTAGAAGTAAAGGTCAAGGTATTGGCAGGATTAGTTTCTCCTGATGCTTGCAGTCCTTGGCTTGCAGAGGGCTGCCTGCTTGCTGTGTTGGGGACTTTGCTGTGTGCACTTGCAACCTTGATGTCTCTCTCTGAATGTCTTTTGTGGGTCAAGATGGCCAGGGAGAGACCTGTGTTAATTCTAGCTAAATAATTATAAGCTTACTTGGCTCAGAATACACTGAAGTTTATATACCGAACTAAACTATATTACTGGTGTAGTTAATTAGAAATCAAGTGGCAGCAGGAGGCCTAAGGTAAAGACCATCCAAGAGCGAAATAACACCAGGGAGCACCTCGGGGTGGCTGCAGAACAGGCAAGATACTGCTCTGGTCCCACGAATGCCTTCTCAACATGGAAACTGCATAAGGGTCTCGTAAAGAGGGCTTATGCAAAGATCTCAGAGGCGACCTCTGCTCACAAGATCCGAGAGGGTCTTTGCAGATGGGAGCTGGCAAGGAGGAGAAAAGCCTTGCAGGGCAGAGATCACAGAACACCTTAGGCTCTGCCTAGGTTCTCGGAATATGGAGTGATTTTAATTGCTCTGTGTCCTCAGTGCTCAGGAGACAAAAGCCCCTTGATGCACTGGGAGTGGTTGGACCAGGTGGCTCCTCATCCACTATACTTCTGATGCAGCTGCACCATGATAACAATCGGTGGTAAACTCAGAGTACGTTTAGCATGTCTTAGAAGGATCTCAAGTGCTGTTAAATGCTCAGAGCAAAGCCGGGCATGGTGGCTCACGCCTGTAATCCCAGCACTTTGGGAGGCCGAGGCAGGTGGATCACGAGGTCAAGAGATCGAGACCATCCTGGTCAACATGGTGAAACCCCATCTCTACTAAAAATACAAAAAAATTAGCTGGGCGTGGTGGCGCGCGCCTGTAGTCCCAGCTACTCAGGAGGCTGAGGCAGGAGAATTGCTTGAACCCAGGCGGCAGAGGTTGCGGTGAGCCGAGGTCACGCCACTGCACTCCAGCCTGGCGCCTGGTGACGGAGTGAGACTCTGTCTCAAAAAAAAATAAAATAAAATAAATGCTCAGAGCACTAGTTCAGCGTGTCTTAGAAGGATCACAAGTGCTCTCCCCCGCCATCTTACCTACCCCTTCACCCTCCATTTCCACACCCATAAGATCAATGAGATTGTACACATAATAAAAGTGTTTGGAGCCCAGAGCTCGGGGCCAGCGCTGTTCCCATGCTTGTGTTGGTCCCCTGGACCCATGCTGTAAATTCTACTCTTGTGTCTCTGTCTTTATTTCCTTTTCTCAATCCCTCATCACCACCGGGACTAAGGTCACCCATGTACAGGGTTGGGACTGGTACCCAACATCTTTTATTATTTTACTTTTTTTGTTACTGTTTTGAGACCTGGTCTCTCTCTCTCTCGTCACCCATGCTGAAGTGCAATGGCACCGTCTCAGCTCACTGCAGCCTCAACCTTCCAGACTCAGGTGATCCTCCCACCTCAGCCTCCCCAGTAGCTGGTACTGTTGTCACACACCACCACACCAGCCTAATTTTTTTGTAGCTTTAGTAGAGACCAGGCTTTGCCATGCTGCCCAGGTTGGTCTTGAACTCTTGGTCTCAAGGAATTCACCCATCTCGGCCTCCCAAAGTGCTAGGATTATAGGCGTGAGCCACCACGCCCAACCTCTCTGAATGTCTTGATCTCCTCTTATAAAGAAACCAGTCAGATTTATTTAGAGCCCATCCTAACATCCCCGTTTTAACCTAATCGTTGTTTTAGAGGCTTATTTCCAAATACAAGCACCTTCCAAGGTCAGAGTGTCAACACTGAATTTTGGAGAGGATATAATTTGGTCCATAGCAGTGTATATACATAAAACAAGTGGCAAATGTAAAATATTAACAACTAGGGAACCCGGGGAAGAGTATACAAGTATTCTTTGAACTTTTATGGTAACCTTTCTGTATGTCTGAAATAATGTCAAAAATTTTTTAAAAGACTAGTAATATTTTTGTTTCTTTCTTTCTGTTTTTTTTTTTTTTTTTTTTTTTTTTTTGAGATGGAGTCCCCCTGTGTCACCCAGGCTGTAGTGCAATGGCACCATCTTGGCTCACTGCAACCTCTGCCTCCTGGATTTAAGTGATTCTCGATTCTCATGCCTCAGTCTACCAAGTAGCTGGGATCACAAGCATGTGCCACTATGCCTGGCTCATTTTTATATTTTTAGTAAAGATGGGGTTTCCCCATGTTGGCCAGGTTAAAAAGACCAGTAATATTTATGCCCTCATGGGGCATGGAGTAAGGCAAGTACAGAATGAATAAGAGACTAAGAAGGCCGGGGGCGGTGGCTCACATCTGTAATCCCTGCACTTTGGGAGGCTGAGGTGGGTGGATCATCTGAGGTCAAGAGATGGAGACCATCCTGGACAACATGGTGAAACCCAGTCTCTACTAAAAATACAAAAATTAGCTGGGCGTGGTGGCACACGTCTGTAGTCCCAACTAATCAGGAGGCTGAGGCAGGAGAACAGTTCCAGCTATTCAGGAGACTGAGATGGGAGGATCACTTGACTCCGGGAGGTTGAGGCTGCAGTGAGCTGTGATTACATTACTGAACTCCAGTGTGGGTGACAGAGAGATTCTGTCTTGAAAATAATAATAATAATCAAATAGGCTGGGCACGGTGGCTCACACCTGTAATCCCAGCACTAGCTAGGAGGATCACTTCAGCCCAGGAGTTTGAGATCAGCCTGGGCAACACAGTGACACTCTGTGATGGAAAAATGAATCTCGGACCCTAAAATACTAAGCCAAGGGGAATGTCAAGCTGGGAACTATGTCAGGCAAACCTGCCTTCTAATTTATTCCCTAATAAGATAGCTACAAAGATTAAAAAAAAAAAAAAAAAAAAACCACACACAAGCTGCATACCTTCCTCACAATTTGCCCACAAGGAAATTCCTTGTGGGTCTCAAGATCCCTACCTGAAAACGGTCTATTGAATTTCACCCTGGCAATGTAAATTGATAGATAATCTTCACAGATGCAGGACAGAAAGTCATCCCTCTGCTCACCTGAGACCAATGCATATCCGACTGCATCCTGTGCCCTATATACTTTTTTGTTGTTGTTTTTGTTTTGTTTTGTTTTGTTTTTTGAGACAGAGTTTTGCTCTTGTTGCCCAGACTGGAGTGCAATGGCGCAATCTCAGCTCACTGCAACCTCTGCCTTCTGGGTACAAGCAATTCTGCCTCAGCCTCCTGAGTAGCTGGGATTACAGGTGCCCGCCACTATGCCCAGCTAATTTTTGTATTTTTATCAGAGATGGGGTTTCACCATGTTGGCCAGGTTGGTCTCAAACTCTTGACATCAGGTGATCTGCCCACCTCGGCCTCCAAAGTGCTGGGATTTCAGGCGGGAGCCACCTTACCCAGCCTGCCCTATTGTTTATGTAAAAATGCAGATTCACTGAGCTAGACTAAATTGTGTATTCAGTGAAATGCTGATTAAGGACTCAAAAGAATGCAGCCTTTTGTCTCTTATCTACCTATGACCTAAAAGCCTCCCCACACAGCCCCCAACTTTGAATTGTCCCACCTTTTGGGACAGAAGCAGTGTACATATTACACATATGGATTGATGTCTCATGTCTCTCTAAAATGAATAAAAGTAAGCTGTACCCTGACCACCTTGGGCACATGACACCAGGACCTTCTGAGGTGGCTGTGTCATAGGCACGTGCTTAAGCCTGGCAAACTAAACTTTCTAAATTGATTGAGACTTGTCTCAAATATTTTGGGTTCACGCTCTGTCTCTAAAAAATATTTTAAAATTAGCTGGCTGTGTTGGCATGCACCTGTAGTCTTGAAGCTGCCTCATTGCCTGAGGTAAAACCGAGGGTTCATTGTCTCACAGCCACAGAGCTCAAGGATGTGGACACACAAAGAGTGAGATTTGAGCGCAAGTTGAACAGGGGAAAGGAAGAGAATAGCTCTCTGCTACAGAGAGGGGTCCTGGAAAAATGAGTTGTCAATCTGCCGTGAAATGCAGAAGGTTTTATAGATGAGCTGGTTGGGAGGTGGTGTCTGATCTACTTTGGGCACGCAAAACTGGTTAGGCCAGGTGTGCCATTTGCATGGGGCATGAATTTCTGGCAGCCTCCAGCCCAGTCTTTATTATGCAGGCGAATTTTCAGCCTAAGCTGTGCCATGTTGCCCACTTCTTTCTTACTGTATGTGTGCTAACAAAAAAGGGAAGATGAAGCTTCCACGGTGGACATGCCTGGCCCCCAGGTAGCCCTTTTTTATTGACACAGCTGCTGGCATTCCCCCATGCAATGTTGCAGCTTGCTTATTTATGTTTGCAGCTACATTTTTTAGTCTGCTTTTTTTTTTTTTTTTTTTGACACAGAGTCTTGGTCTGGTTGCCCAGGCTGGAGTGCAATGGCGCAATCTCAGCTCACCAAAACCTCCACCTCCTGGGTTCAAGCCTCAGCCTCCCGAGTAGCTGGGACTATAGGCACATGCCACTACATCCAGCTAATGTTTGTATTTTTAGTAGAGACAGAGTTTTACCATGTTGGTCAAGATGTTCTCCATCTCTTGACCTTGTGATCTGCCTACCTTGGTCTGCCTCCTAAAGTGCTGGGATTACAGGTGTGAGCCACTGCGCCCAGCCCAGGCTGCTTTTTTTAGGAAAAAAATAATTTCTGAGGCTGCTTTTTGTTAGAAGGGAAGCTCTGCCAAAGACTCTTCTGCCCTCACCATCTGCCTAAATAATTTCTTTCTACCTCCTGCATCAGTCTCAGCTACTGCGGCGGCTGAGGCAGGAGGATGGCTTGAGCCCGGGATGTACCTTGTGCCACTGCACTCCACCCTGGGTGACAGAACAAGACACTGTCTCTAAATAATAATTATTAAAATAAAATACAATCTCATTTGTTTAACAAAAATATTTTATGCCCCAATTTCAGTCCAAAGTCTGGGAGGTGGAGGTGCTCAAGCCTGTCTATGTCCCACCCCAGCTAGTCTTTCTGCCTCCACTTTCTTTGCTCTGCCCTCTCCTAAGCACACCCTGCACTTCTGCATGGTGTTCAACTGTGCTCCTTTCTCTGCTCCCTGTGACCCTATTCTGCCTGACTTAAAAGCCTGGCCCCTAGGCCTCCACTTTAAGTGAGCCCGAATGCTTCATAGACAAATAGGAATCAGGACCACACACAGGCAAAATAAACTTTTTTTTCCCCCCATTTTATAATCACTTGGTTTTATTGCACAGAAGCAATTGAAAGTGGACTCCAGCGGAAAGTACACCGTGGCATAATTCAGTGGCCAGTGCCCAGCCCGACCTGGGTCGCTCTTCCAGAATAGAGAGCTCTGGACAAGGGCTTGACCACTCCTTTGGAAAACCGAAGGCATATGGGAATAGGTTAAGACATCTCAAGCATAATGTGTTCTGACTGTGCGATCATTATTGCGGTCATCTGTCAGTTGCACACTGAGGCAATAAATGCACTTATTTGGAAAAGAGGGGGCAGTTTTCACAAAACAGACAGACAGAATGAACTGCATTTTCCTCTGGGCTATTGTAGCATGTAGGGATACTTCTACTTCTACCCTCGGAGCATCTTGATGTTGTTTGTGCACCTGTTATCTTCACCAATAGTGAATGTAGGCTTATTTAACCAAGACGATTTCTATCTCCTGACTCACCTCATTCATCTTCTGCGTGCAAGCAGTCAGCACCTGCCTGTTCTCTAGTCCTCCACTTCAAGTGGGCCTAAATGTTTCACAGACATACGAGAAGGAATTGGGACCATACCCAGACAAAACAACTTAAACATACAAGTAGTGAGAGATAACAGTTGAGCAAAGGAGGCTGTGGTGACGGAACCCGTGGATGTGGCTGCCAGGCTACGACAGTGTTCCCTGTTGGAAGGAACCACAGAGCTCACAAACTCCAACTCATCACACAGCTGGTCAAAGTTCCATTGTAACTGGCTTACCTGAGGAAATCAAGAACCCTCTATCATCTCAGAGCGCTTTGTAAGTAAGATTGTGCTGGGCACTGGTTTTACCTTTCATAACCTAGTGATCATAATCAGTCCAAATGCACCAGCATAGCCATGACAGTTGTGAAAGTATTGAAATATTTCTATGCCAAGTGGCCAAATCTGCTCTCCCAAACCCCATGACTATCTATTACACCCTAAAACTCTTTCCTAGGGAAACTAATATTGACACCTGGACCACCAGACACCTCTATGATCCTGCCTCCACACTAGGCCACCTTGGGCCACGCCTATAGCATTCTATATCCCCTGTATTTCTCTCATTTTAGAGCACACTAATTCTTGGCTAAGGTGCCTTCTATCTCAATACCACTGGAAGAGACAGCAGTAATGCAGAGCACCCAGTTTCTGAAATGCAGAGCCCAAGAGAGCTATGCTTCTTTTCCTGCTATAAAAGCAACTTATGGAGGCTGAGCATGGAGGCTCATGCCTTTAATCCCAGCACTTTGGGAAACCAAGTTGGGAAGATCACATGAGTTCAGGAGTTTCAGACCAGCCTGGCCAATATGGTGAAACCCCGTCTCTACTAAAAGTACAAAAATTAGCCTGGTATAGTGGTACTCACCTGTAATCCTGGCTACTCGGGAGGTTGAGGCACAAGAATCCCTTGAACCCAGGAGGCTGAGGTTGCAGTGTGCCAAGACTGTGCCACTGTACTCCAGCCTGGGCAACAGAGCGAGACTCCATCTCAAAAAAATAAAATAAAATAAAATAAACACCAAAAAAATTTAGCAGGGCATGGTGGCGTGTGCCTGTTGTCCTGTCTACTCAGGAGGCTGAGGCATAATAATTAGTTAAACCCAGGAAGTGGAGGTTGCAGTGAGCCAAAATCATGCCACTGCACTGCAGCTTGGGAAACAGAGTTAGACTCCTTCGCAAAAAAAAAAAAAAAAAAAAAAAGAATTTTTACAGGATTAGATAAACGGAAGTAAGGATATGAAGAAGTTGGGGGTAAGATGCAAACTCATCCTATGGGTTCCTAGCCCAGTGAGGTGAGTACAAATGTTAAGAGTTGGGTGATGGCTGGGTGCGGTGACTCACGCCTATAATCCCAGCATTTTGGGAGGCCAAGGTGGGCGGATCACCCAAGGTCAGGAGTTTGAGACCAGAGTGGCCAACATGGTGAAACCCCATCTCTACTAAAAATACAAAAAGTAGCTGGGCGTGGTAGCAGGCTCCTGTAATCCTAGCTACTCAGGAGGCTGAGGCAGGAGAACTTCTTGAACCCGGCAGGCGGAAGTTGCAGTGAGCTGAGATCGCGCCACTGCACTCCAGCCTGGGCGACAAGAGTGAAACACCTTCTCAAAAAAAAAAAAAAAAAAGAGATGGATAAAGGACAGAGGTGTGCCCAGGCAGCTCTGGGAGTGCAGTGGGGGGTCTCCTGACTCAGCCAAGTCCACTGGAATAACCTTTACGGCCACAGTGAAAGTGTAGGCTAGGAAAGAGGCTGAGAATACATTTAGTCTTTCTGGCTGAGCCTTGAGACAAACAGGGAAAAGGAGACCTTGTGGTTTGGCTCATGGAAGGCTGGGAACCTCACACAGCAACTGCAGCAAAGCCCTTGGCCAGTGACAGGGCCCCTCTGCACATCTTCATGAACCAAGGGAGATGAAAGGCAGCTGGTTGAGGAACTCTGACCTGAGAATTAGGGCTTAGGTGCCTCTTCAACTCTTGTTTGTTGCCTTTTGAACCAGGAGTGCCTTCAGTTTAAGGGGTGCTTCTGGATTTGGGAGGAGTCAGTGTAACATCTAAGTAGATGCAACTAGATTTTCTTCTCATTTCAAGGAAAAGTAAGGGAATCTTACTTATTTAACAGGATAAAAAAGGGGATGGGGGACGGGCACAGTGGCTCATGCCTATAAACCTAACACTTTGGGAGGCTGAGGTGGGCGGATCACTTGAGGCCAGGAGTTCGAGATCAGCCTGGCCAACATGGTGAAATCCAGTCTCTACCAAAAATACAAAAATTAGCCAGGTGTGGTGGCGTGTTCCTGTAGTCCCACCTACTCGGGAGGCAGAGGCAGGAGAATTGCTTGAACCCGAGAGATGGAGGCTGCAGTGAACCAAGATTATGCCACTGCACTCCAGCCTAGGTGACAGAGCAAGACTTCCTCTCAAGAAAGAAAGAAAGAAAAGAAAGAAAGAAAAAAGAAAGAGAAAAAGAAAGAAAGAAAGAAAGAAAGAAAGAAAGAAAGAAAGAAAGAAGAAAGAAAGAAAGAAAGAAAGAAAGAAAGAAAGAAAGAAAGGAAGGAAGAAAGAAAGGAAGAAAGAAAGAAGGGGCGGGCGCGGTGGCTCACGCCTGTAATCCCAGCACTTTGGGAGGCCGAGGCGGGTGGATCACGAGGTCAAGAGATCGAGACCATCCTGGTCAACATGGTGAAACCCCATCTCTACTAAAAATACAAAAAAATTAGCTGGGCGTGGTGGCGTGCACCTGTAGTCCCAGCTACTCGGGAGGCTGAGGCAGGAGAATTGCTTGAACCCGGGCAGCGGAGGTTGCGGTGAGCCGAGGTCGCGCCACTGCACTCCAGCCTGGCGCCTGGTGACGGAGTGAGACTTTGTCTCAAAAAAACAAAAACAAAAAAACAAAAAAAAAAAAAAAAAAAAAAAAAAAAAAAAAAAAAAAAAGAAAGAAAGAAAAAGAGGGAAGAAAGAAAAGGGGACAGGAAGTCAAAGGGTAAGGACGAAGGGCACCACATTTATGGACCACTAATCATGCGTCAGGCACTGTGTTAGATTCTTCCCCTACATTTACTCATAATGTTAACATTCCTGTGAGGTCAATACTGTATCATATTATCTCTGTATTAAAAAAGAAGAGACGGATTCAGAGTTAAAGTAATTTGCCCATGGTCACCAGCTAGCAATGGCAGTGCCAGGATTAAACGCAAGCCTGTCTTCATCCGAAATTCAAGTTCATCCACAAAACCTGACTAGTACTGTTGTGTTAGTTCAGACTGAAGACAGGGCATTTGGCAGAACACATTGGCCAGAATGCAGGAGAAGGAACCCCCGACAAGGTCACAGAAGACTTAAGGAAATGATTCGCCCTGAAGGTTACACTCTAACAAACCTTCTTTTTCTTTACCTCTCCCTCCCCTTCCCTTTCCTCTCTCCTCCCCTTCCTTTTCCTTCTTTTCCATATTCTTAGTTTTCCTCCCCCTTTTTCTTCTTTTTTGCCTGCTAAAACAACTCTTGGCTGGCCCCAATGGTTCACACCTGTAATCCCAGCAAGGATTGGGAGGCTGAGGCCAGCAGATCGCTTGAGCCCAGGAGTTTGAGACCAGCCTGGGCAACATGGCAAAACCATGTCTCTACTACTAAAAATAGAAAAAATGAGGCTGGGAGCGGTGGCTCGCGCCTGTAATCCCAGCACTTTGGGAGGCTGAGGCAGGCAGATCACGAGGTCAAGAGATTGAGACCATCCTGGCCAACATTGTGAAATTCCATCTCTACTAAAAATGCAAAAAATTAGCTGGGCGTGGTGGCGCCTACCTGTAGTTCCAGCTACTTGGAAGGCTGAGGCAGGAGAATCACTTGAACCTGGGAGGCAGAGGTTGCAGTGAGCTGAGGTCACTCTACTGCACTCCAGCCTGGTGACAGAGCGAGACTTTGTCAAGAAAGAGAGAGAGAGAGAGAGAGAGAGAGGGAGGGAGAGAGGGAGAGAGGGAGGGAGGGGGGAAGGAGGGAAGGGAGGAAAGCAAATGAGTCAAGTGTGGTGGGCATCTGTAGTCCCAGTTACTCAGGAGGCTGAGGTGGGAAGACCACTGAGCTCAGGAAGCTAAGGTGGCAGTGAGCTGAGATCATGCCACTGCACTCCAGCCTGGGTGACAGAGAGAGACCCTGTCTCAAACATTTAATTAATGAATGAATTAATTTTTAAAAACCAAACAACTCTTATTAAATTTTTACCATCTGTTAAAATTTTGGGCCGGGTGTGGTGGCTTACGCCTGTAATCCTAGCACTGTGGGAGGTCAAGGGGAGAGGACTGCTTGAGCCCAGGAGTTCAAGACCAGCCCGAGCAACACAGTGGGACCTTTGTCTGTATACAAAACACAAAAATTAGCCAAGCACGGTGGTATGTGCCTATAATCCCAGCTACGAGGTTAAGGCGGGAAGATGGCTCGAGCCTGGGAGGTCGAGGCTGCAGTGGGCCATGATGGTATCACGGCACTCCAGCCGGGGTGACAGAGTGAGACCCTGTCTCAAAACATAAATAAAAATAAAAATTTTGTATGATTGTTTTATGGAATAGAGATAATGTTTACCAATGTGCCTAAAAATAAATTATTCTGAGAGTAGCAGCAAAAACTATTTTGGAGATTATTGTCTGACTTCCTTCAGTACTTAGATGCCAAATTCAAGATGTTTTTGCTTATCATCTCCTTACAATTAATTACAAGTGAATTACAGCCTATATTTTATCATGAATAAAGTTCTGCACAGTTATTTGTCCTGATTTTATTACATTGAACTTTTTTTTTTGAGACAGGGTCTTGCTCTGTTGCCCAAACTAGAATGCAGTGGTGCCAACAATGCTCACTGCAGCGTCAGCCTCCTTGGGCTCAAGTGATCCTCCCACCTTGGCCTCCCAAAGTGCTGAGATGACAATGATGCAGGATTTGTCTCGGTCACTTCGGTGTCATTCCCACCCGGGCCTCACTTGGCCCCAGGCCTGCCACAGGAGTTGCCCCACCCACTCAACCATCTGGCTTGCATACTGGCCCAGATCCTGTGCTGGCTACAGGATCTGTGCTTGTCCCACAGTGGCACTGGGCATGCCCCAGCCCACCTGTGTTACAGCTCATACCACGTTTGGCAATTCCTGAGTTCTTGTCCTGCATCCAAGAAGAATGACGTTATGCTGACAATAGAGGGGTGAGGAGGGTGGAGAAGAATTTTATTGAGTGACAGAACAGCTCTCATTGAAGAAGGGATGAGGAGGGGGTCCCTCACCCAAAGTCAGATGGTCTCCCTCCCAGTGTGGCTGGTCCAGGGCTTTTATGAACTCAGAACAGGGAGTGTGTGCTGACTGGTTTGTGAGTATGCAAAAAAGGCTAAAACAAAGGCACCACTCAAAGGTGGGCATGACAGTGTAAAAAACCAATTAGAGGCCAGGTGTGGTAGCTCATGCCTGTAATGCCGGCACTTCGGGAGGCCAAGGCAGGAAGATCACCTGAAGTCAGGTGTTCGAGATCAGCCTGGCCAACATGGTGAAACCCCGTCTCTAAAAAAAAAAAAAAAACAACCAATTAGATAAGGGTAGGCATAATGTAAAACAGGTGAAGGATGGGGATCAATCAGAGGAAGCACACCAAACAGGAAGAGAGGCTATCTTTGGTTTGAAGGCTGGGTTTCACTGCGGACCTACCCCTGTCTGCCTAGGCATTTATCTGCCTCCTGCCACTATCCACAGTCCACATTCAGCATTTTAAAGTTACTAACAATCTTGAGGGAAATGATTTGCTGCAGAAAACAACATAACTGACAGGCAGTACTTACTGTGTGCTAGTCACTGTACTGACTGCTTTATGCTTAGTGACTCACTTAATCCTCACAATGACCATATAATGCCGTATTCTACTATTACTCCCACTCTACAGAAGAGGACATTGAGGCACAAAGAGGTTAGTAACTCCACACAGATAATAAATGGCCAATCTAAGTTTCAAATCCATTTTTATTTTATTTTATTTTTTTAAAGACGGGGTTTCACCATGTTGGTCAGGCTGGTCTTGAACTCCCGACCTCAGGTGATCCGCCCACCTTGGCCTCCAAAGTACTTGGATTACAGGCGTGAGCCACCGATCAAATCCATTTTTTTCTTTTTTAAGATACAAGAGAAATAATCATTTTTTAACTATAAGAGAAAAGGAAAGAAGTCAACAACACAAACTTTAGTTTCTAACTAATAATAGTAGATTAGGGGGAGGCAGAGAAAAAGCACAATATCAGCAAAATAATAATAATAATCAGCATATACCAGTGGCCATTCTGAGCATTTTACATGCATTATTTTATCTTCATGTCTGTCCTACTCTTATTCCTATTTTGCAGATGAGGAAACTGAGACACAAAGAGGTTAAATAACTTACGTTAGTCACACAGCTAGTGAGTTACAGTTAAGACAACAAAGGAAAATGACAAAAAATATAAAAGTAGAGGCATTCTGGCCAGGCACCGTGGCTCTCACCTGTAAGCCCAGCACTTTGGGAGGCCGAGGTGGGTGGATCGCCTTAGGTTAGGAGTTCAAGACCAGCCTGGCCAATGTGGTGAAACCCTATCTCTATTAAAAAATACAAAAATTAGCCTGGCGTGGTGGCATGTGCCTGTAGTCTCAGCTACTTGGGAGGCTGGAGCAGAGAATCGCTTGAACCTGGGAGGCCGCAGTTGCAGTGAGCCAAGATTGTGCCATTGCACTCCAGCCTGGGTGACAGAGCAAGACTTCATCTCAAGAAAAAAAAAGTTGGCCGGGCGCAGTGGCTCACAACTATAGTCCCAGCACTTTGGGAGGCCGAGGCGGGTGGATCACGAGGTCAAGAGATCGAGACCATCCTGGCCAACATGGTGAAACCCCGTCTCTACCAAAAAAATACAAAAATTAGCTGGGCATGGTGG
>PVKV010034390.1:0-17727 GCA_004027835.1 Alouatta palliata | reverse complement strand
CCAGAATCTACAAAGAACTGAAACAGATTTACAAGAAAAAAACAAACAAGCCCATTCAAAAGTGGGCGAAGGATATGAACAGACACTTTACAAAAGAAGGCATACATGAAGCCAACAAACATATGAAAAAATGCTCATCATCACTGGTCATTAGAGAAATGCAAATCAAAACTACATTGAGATACCACCTCACGCCAGTAAGAATGGCTATCATTAAAAAATCTGGAGACAACAGATGCTGGAGAGGATGTGGAGAAATAGGAACACTCTTACACTGTTGGTGGGAGTGTAAATTAGTTCAACCATTGTGGAAGACAGTGTGGCGATTCCTCAAGGACCTAGAAATTGAAATCCCATTTGACCCAGCAATTCCATTACTGGGTATATATACAAAGGATTATAAATCGTTCTACTATAAGGACACATGCACACGAATGTTCACTGCAGCACAGTTTACAATAGCAAAGACCTGGAACCAACCCAAATGCCCATTGATGATAGACTAGACAGGGAAAATGTGGCACATATACACCATGGAATATTATGCAGCCATCAAAAACGATGAGTTTGCATCCTTTGTAGGGACATGGATGAACCTGGAAACCATCATTCTCAGCAAACTGACACGGGAACAAAAACTAAACACCGCATATTCTCACTCATAGGCGGGTGTTGAACAATGAGAACACATAGACACAGGGAGGGGATCATCTCACACTGGGGTCTGTTGGGGGGAAAAAGGGGAGGGACCGCAGGGGGTGGGGAGTTGGGGAGGGATAGCATGGGGACAAATAACAGATACAGGTGATGGGGAGGAAGGCAGCAAATCACACTGCCATGTGTGTACCTATGTAACAATCTTGCATGTTCTTCACATGTACCCCCAAACCCAAAATGCAATAAAAAGTATATATATTAAAAAAAAAAAAAATCTCAGTGCCCAATTGTTTACCTCTTTTCATGCCCTCGACTTGGAATTAACCATCTAACTACTATTTCCTAAAGATGAAAAGAAATATTAAAGAAGAAACAAATGCCATGTTTCACCACAATTTAAAAAGGAAATTATATTTAATAAGAATTTTGGCAAACAGGCATGTTTTCTACATTGTTGATGAGTGTGTGAACTGCTAATATATTTTGGAAAATAACTAGAAATTTCCACAGAAATTTAAAATACACATGACCTTGCACTACAATTCTCTTTTGGTAACAATTTCTATGGATATAAAAACATTAAGGAACAAGGGTATATGGACAATTATTTTGATTGCAGCATGGATTGTAGTAACACAACTTTTAAACAACTTGAATATCTACCAATGTAGAAATGGTTGAATAAATTGAAGTCTATTCTTAATTCAATATGTATTCAGCAATTTTTAGAAATGAGTCAGTTCGTCTTTTGACCTAAAAGGAAGTTTATGATGTGAAATTTTAAGTGATAATAGTAAGGTGGGGAGTATATTTATAGAGTGGTTTCATTGTTGTAAAAATAAACAACAATAATACTGTATTTTATTAATTAAAAATTACATTTCTAATATTTATACCAACATAGGCATGAATCTTATACTTGATAAGAAAGCATACATTAAAATTTAATTTTAAATTTTCTCCCCTATAATTATCATGTTTCCTATAGTCATTATCTTCTTAAATTCAGTGATGTATGGTGATATCACATATGGTGATAACACATACTATGTGCTCAATTAATATTTTACAAATAAAATAATTATTTAATTAACATATTATGTTAATCCCCTATTTACCTACAAAATTGTTATAGCAGATAGCTAGTTGGCCATGAGTAGAGCAGGAGAGGGCTCCCCTCATACCTCCCAAACTCGAACAACACGAATGTTAGACAACCATCGGGTATGGTCAGGCAGGTGTTAACTGTCTCTCTAAAATAAAAATAGGTTACAGCCAGTCCCAGGGAAAATCAGTCTCCCAACAGAAACACTTGAAACTGGTGATCAAGCAGCATTCCACTAAAATCCCAGGAGTTGGGTGAGTGGGCTCACACATGTACACTAAGAGGCAAAATTGTGAAGTTTAACTGGTATATGACCATCTGGGTGCATATCACGCGTAAAGGAAGAATACCTGAGGTAAGCACGTGTACAACTCCAGTAAGTACATTGTGCATGCTCACCCAAGTGCTTGCAGGCTACTGTGTATATGGGCAGCCCACCCCACAAGAAGAATTAAGGAAAAGGGATGCAGGATACCAGAGCTTTGTAATAAATTTTCAGTCCTGCTCTAAAACTTGCCTCAGTCTCTTCTTCTGTCATATGACCTCAAATTCTTTTTTCTGAGGAAGAATTGAGGTTGCTACAGACCCATAGGTATTTGCTGCCAGTAACTCCGATATTAGCTACCATTAACAAAATAATAAACTCTCATTTGTAGATATTTTACCTCTAAAAAATAATATTTTATACCCTCCCAAATGGGAGGTAACATAAAATATTTAACAGGCCACTTATAAATATCGTTGGTCATCAAGAAAGATGTATTATCTAAGAAACGTGACTGTTTGCCCAAGATCACCATTTACTAAATGAATGCCTTCAGGAATATCACCTGATTGCTTTTAGTCTCATTTTTCTTAGCTATAGATTTATCTGTAAGACTAAATATTTGGCAATTACAAAAATAATTTTGTAATTTTCATTTTATCAAAGTAGAGCTAAATTTTAGTACCTCATATTCTGTTATATAGAAATATATAGATGGTTTATAGATTTTGGAGATGAATTAGATATAATTCCCCATAAAATCTGATGAAAATGTATACATTTAAGATTTTCTCTAGTTTTATTATTTTGTGATTTTTTGTTTTTGCCTTTCTATCTCTTTCCCTCACTTTTTTTCTTTCTACTCGTCTTCCTCTCTTTCTTTTTCTTTTCTGTTTTTGTTTTTTTTTTTATTTTTAATCCAACTGTGCTACAAATCCAGTGTCAGTTACTGTACACACCTTTGAAGGAGCACAGGGAACTTTCCCCCAAAATATGGTTCCTTGGTATAATTAGTATTTTACCTTAGAGGTCAACAGAAGCTGGAAGAGACTTTTCTCCTTCCTGCATAAAGATGAGAGGGAGCCACCAAGCAGAACAATTGTTTTTTCCTCTCATTCCTGATAATTCATTATTCACTACAGAAAAGACCAAAAATGTAACCACACCTGAACAGATCCATCCACTAGACAGTTTCCATCTCTCAGGCTCACGTAGTTTCCCACCCAAAAGAACCATTTACAAATTAATCTCTGTTCTCTAATAATCCATTCATTCTCCCTAGTAATCATTTATTGTCCATCAACAAAGTTACCTATATGCCCCATTTCCACTCTCTCCTCTGTAATAGGGCTATATAACTATTTGAGCCGCACTGGGATATTGGGCTATCACTTTGTGATTCTCCCCCAAACATATTGATAAAACCAGATGCCTTTTTCTCTTCTTAATATGCCTTTGTGAGTTTATTTTTCAGTGATAATTCCAAGGTCAAAGAATAAGGTTTCGTTTGACTTCTAAATCTTATTAAACAAATTCTTTATTACTACAGAGATCTTTAAAGATCTGGTAGATATATTCATTTATCTATTGAACAAATCTTGATTGAATGCCTACTATGCACTAGATACAGTGCTAGGTGTTAGAGGTTTGCCCATAAAATCAAGAATTAATGACAATACCTCTGTCCTTTCCAGTTTTACGTCTTTACATGGTAGGGAACAGAGCCCCTTGAGTAAGTAAATAATGAAATACATTCATATATTTTTCCAAACTGTGATGAATGCTAAGAAGAAGAAATATAGGTAGCTATGCAATATTAAATACCAAGGCACAATTTAGCTTTGAGTGAATTTAGTTTGTGTTAGTACAAATGAATGACTACTTTAACTATTTTCTTTAATTAGCAATAGGATACTAGTGGCATTTTTAATGCATAAACTCCTCAGTGCAAAGAAAGGGTTCATTTAATTTTTGTCCAAAAACTGTCCAGCATAGCATAACCATGGGCACATTAGGGCAGTTAGCAAATAATCTGGATACTATAAGAATATTAGACATCAACAAATTCCATTATGTCTTTCATCATTGTGATTGTACAATTTTTTGAATTTCCCAACAGGATCAGACTTGTTAAAAGACAGATGTAATATTCCATTTTTTGTCATCATGTTGTTTTACAAGGCTTAGAAAATATACAAACACATTTTCAGGAAGTGACATAGGCAAAATCCAATCAGAAGTGACCCTGAGAATTAAAATTATACCACATTTGAGATCATTAGATAACATTCTCTCACCTGGGTCAGTAAAGAACTGAAGCTCAGTCCTTTTTTTAATTTTGCTAAAGCAAAGCTGTTTTTTTTTTCTATAATTAAAGAAGATCAGAGCAAGGTAATAAAGTGATAAAAGATTTTTTTCAGGAATTATTGAAATATGGAAAAAGACACCTCAGTATAGAACTTGGTTCACTTCTAAATATAACAAGAACAAGTATGTTTTTATAGCCAAGGACCACTAGAGGGTGGGCATGGGGGTTGGTGGATGGAAAATGAGGGTAGGGAGATTTCTTGCTAACATGATCTAACAGGATTCTCACTGAAGCCAATCCATGGTGTTTGTATATGACCTGAGGGATGAAGTATTTGACCAGGTGTCAATCATTAGATATCAAGTTTTGTCGGTATGCGGTGGGTTCTCTCTAAACCATCTTAGCAGGATTCCTGCTAAAACTGAGGAGGCAGACCCAACAGGGATGAATACTGAAGGCCAAAGTATAGAAGAGATCTTACAGGAGCTTTTACTAAATTTAGGTCAAGGCAAGCATCTTTGTTATTATACATCATTCCTGTTTTAACAGCAATGGTTAGTAAAACACTTTCTAGGATAGGAATGGGAAAGATCATCACATATTACACATGTACACAAAGAAAAAGTACACATGGTATCATTATCCTTCTAATGACTGGTTTAAACAAAAACAAAAACTCAGTCATAACTGTTTCAAAACATGCTGCATATACTCTGTGATGGGCTAAAGAACTGCAATATCATCTCTAGATCTCCTCAGCATTCATTAAGAAGGACGTTGTCAAGAGGAAAATTTTTCTGTGAAGAGGAGAGATTGATAGGGTTTTCAAAGACCATGGGCCCAAGAAATGCTAGAAGGAATCAAAGTGTAATTATAAAGACACATGCACACTTATGTTTAGTGTGGCACTATTCAAAATAGCAAAGACTTGGAACCAACCCAAATGCCCATCAGTGATAAACTGGATAAAGAAAATGCAGCCAATATACACCATGGAATACTATGCAGCCATAAAAAAGGATGAATTCATGTCCTTTGCAGGAACATGGGTGAAGCTGGAAACCATCATTCTCAGCAAATTGACAGAACAGCAAACCAAACTGTTCTCACTTACAGTGGTTATTGAACAATGAGAATAAATGGACACAGGGAGGGAAACATCACACACCAGGGCCTGTCAGAGGGTGGGGGGCTAGAGGAGGTATAGCATGGTGTGGGGGGATTGGGGAAGAATAACATTAGGAGAAATTAAGGGAAATACCTAATGTAGATAATGGGGTGATAGATGCAGCAAACCACCATCGCATATGTATACCTAAGTAACAAACCTTCACATTCTTCACATGTACTCCAGAACTTAAAGCATAATTTAAAAAAAAAATGTCTCTAGAAAACAGAAGACGTATCCAGTGGTTCCTAGTAGAATCTCAGGAAGTATTTCATGATTTGGTGGAAAAAGGGAAATGAATTACTAACTTCCAATGGGAGCCCAAAAGGTCTTTCTTGTAAGGAATGAAAAAACCAGATTAGAAATATAAAGTGCCTTTTATTTAATCACCACAACCATTGGACATGATGCACTTTTTATGCACTGGGAAATAGATTTCAATCAAAGTGGTCAGAATTTTCTGAAGACCTTTTTTCCTCATACCAAAAATATTGCTAGTAATGTGATTATTATAGACTAAATATATAAATGTTAGCTAATTTGTTTTCTTTAAAAAGAAATCAAGTAAAACTTATGCAGATTTGTTCTATATGATATACGTAATCTCGACTAAGTTTTAAAAATATTTAAATGACAATTTTCCCTTGTAAATTATATCTTAAATAGGGTCTTAGATATTAAATAATAATCTTATCTCATTTTACATGAAGCAGCTTTTCTCTTCTATGAATTACTTGACTTTACATTCATAATTTTTAGCATATCTCAAAAAGAGCCAGAGGAAAAGGTAAAATAAAAAACATTATCAATGACCTTATTACAAACAAGGAAGATAGCTGCAAAAATCTGTGCTTCTTTTAAAATTATATTGTGTCAAAAACACTATTTTCTTTGATTGTAATAGTATAGTGTAATTACAGGAGAATTCATAGTCATACAATTTAAACTTAATTTTTAGAAAGAATTAAGTTTTTTGTGTTTTGGTTATTTATCTGAGAGCCTTTATTTTCCAACTAATTTGGCTAAATTATTTATAATTCAAAGGAAAAAGTTATACAATAAAAGCTATTTTTTATTGTAATAATATAGTGTAATTACAGGAGAATCCATAGTCATACAATATAAATTTAATTTTTAGAAATACTTTTTTTTTGTGTTTTGCTTATTTAAAGGAGAGGCTTTATTTTCAAATTAATTTGACTATGTTATTTGTAATTCAAAAGAAAAAGTTTACTATATATTTGTAATTCAAAGGAAAAAGACGTGAATAATTTGTCATACATTCTGTTTGGTTGCCTGGTTGCATTTAAAGCAACAGAGAATGTGTATTAAGAAAATTTTACTAATACCTCAAAAGTACAATTTACAAAATGAAATGGAGAATAAGACACTATTGTTTTGGAAAAGAGTTTCATTGCATGGCCATCTTGAAGTCTTGTTATGGGATTAATTAGAAATAATGAGCTTTGTGTGAAAACGTTTTTATTATGTCTCAAAGGGATTGTAAATAATAGAAATCTGAAGAGCTAATAAGAAATGACAAATGCATTACATTATATAGAGAACTACTAAAGAACAATTGTTTTTTTCCAATTATGTACCAGCACTGAAAGAAAAAGCAAGGTACTGTCACAAATTCTCTATTACAATAATATAAAACATAGGATTTTAGCTAGTTAATTGCTGTCATGTCCTAGAGTAAAGAGAAAATTATTTAACATAAAGCAACATGATCTTTCTCCAAAATAACAATGAAAATTCTTGCTGAAATATGGGACCACCTCTTATTAACTCACTTTACAAATCTGATTCTTCAAAACAGAGAATTTCATGAGACTGTTAATGCCAGAGGTCATACTTTGATGGTTTCAATTATAGGACGTAACTGTTAAAATAATCGAAAGTGTAAGAAAATAATGCAGTCTGTTTTTATGAAAGTAAACCTTTAAACATACATACATGCTCTATTTGTTTATAGGAAATAGAAACAATCCCTCTTGCCCACATTCACCAATAGTTAGTGCATTAATTAACATATAGATAAATGCAAATGTCTTCCTTTCCCAACCAAACTCTGCTCTCCAGCTGTAAACCAGTACTCCTAATTTCCTGTCATCAAGGTGATCAGAAAAACTGAGTGTAAAACACAAGTTAAAATCATATATGTATTTTTAATTTAGCCATCAAAATCATAATAGAAGTGATGTAATGGAATATAGAGGGAAGAACCTTGAGCCAGCAGCTCCTGAAATATATGCTTGAAAACAACACATCTTTAGTATTTTAAAAGTTAAATTGTCAAAATAATGTAAAAAAGCTGGCTTAATTATGCTAAGAAAAGTTTATTTGGTACTTTATGCTAAGAAAAGTTTATTTGGTACTTTTCCTTGATATGTCAAATTGTTATAAAATGTCTGAAACCTGGTGGATGATATTTTTTCAAAGTATTTTGATATTCTGATTTAAGCAGATGATAAAATTAGCAGATGATAAAAATATTGAAAACACAAGTCATTTACACAAATAATATTTAATATTTTGGAAAATGTATTTAAATGTAACATCTAGACATACCATCATAGAATATTACTTAAAACATTGACTCATTCATTACACATACAATGTATATCTACAGATTATGTATATGAAACTCAGTGCAGATTTACTCCCTGGGATTGTAGCAGTGCATGAGAAACATGTGGCCTCCAACTTTAGGAACAAATCTTTCTAATAAACAGACATTAAACAAGGGAACAATATATGAACAAGACACTTTCAGATTATGAAAGAAATAGAAAAGATAATGTACTAGATGGAAACTGACGTTGATTGTGAAGAAGGGCTCGGTTAAAGCATTGTTTGGAAAAGACCTCTGAAGATTGAGAAGTGTTTCGGTCTGAGAACTCACGGTTCCTACCATTGTGGAAGTTTGCATCCACCGATGTCAGTATGTATCAAGTTTCTGCAACGTCATCTTCTAGTTTATCATTCAAGATTTTGCAGAATAGTTGCTCACAGAACTATGTTACTGTGTGTGTGTGTGTGTTTAACTTGGCCTGGGGAACACAAACTGCTAGTTGTTTATAGTCTGTGACTGTAGTCAAACAGCTTCTTTAAGGAAATGTAAGTTCCATTGTAGAAACTACTCTTTTACTTGTTGAGTGTATGTTCCTTTAAAACATACATATACATACTGAAATGTTCACCTCTGACTACTTGTATGGAAGTATCTTGGAGAGCATTTGGAAAATTGCAGATTGAGCACTGTTGTTATTTCAGAATGAATCCATCAGATGTCCCCAGAGTGAAACATGAAGAACAGCCTCCCTTAGTGACGCTTACGATCAATAAATTTGACAACCTCTCCCCTAAGCCCATATGTATGTCATTTTATTTGCTACATAGCTGAACGGTGATGTCAGGTAATGATATACATGTCATTTGAGTATCTGTTCCTCCAAACATGATCAACTAAAACTAATACCTAAAACACTCATTTCCAAATTTTAGTATGATTTTATTTTTAGTTTTTTTCACTTAAACACTTAGGATGATTTTATTTTTAGCTTTTTTAATTTATGAATTTACTTTAGGTTCTGGGGTACATGTGCAGGTCATGCAGGGTTGTTGCATAGGTGCATACATAACCAGGTGGTGCCTCTATTCTCCCTTCATCTATATCAGGCATTGCTCTCCATGTTATCTCTCCCCACCCCACCCCCGCTGTCCCTCCCCTAGCCGTCCTCCCTCACTACCTCCAGTGTGTGATGTGACTCTCCCTGAGTCCACGTGTTCTCATTGTTCAGCACCTGCCTATGGGTGAGAACATGCAGTGTTTGGTTTTCTGTTCTTGTGTCAGTTTGCTGAGAATGATGGTTTCCAGATTCATCCAAGTCCCTACAAAAGACACAAACTCATCATTTTGTATGGCTGCATAGTATTCCATGGTGTATATGTGCCACATTTTCTTTGTCCAGTCTATCACTGATGGGCATTTGGGTTGGTTCAGGTCTTTTCTATTCTACACAGGGCTGCAATGAACATACATGTGCATGTGTCTTTATAATAGAAAGATTTATAGTCCTTTTGGTATATTCACTTAAACATTTTATTAAAATAATATAAATTGAATGATACACTCCCTGAGACATTAAACATTAAAAAATGTAACAATAGATATACATCTACACCACTTATAGTATTGTCAGTATTCTAGTAAAACCGCTCTCTTTTTACATGAAGAGAACTTTAAGACATTGCCTTATGCACTAGTTCCCCCTTTTCCACACTTAAGGTTGGAGAGAGAGAGAAAGAGAGAGAGAGAGACAGAGACAGACAGAGAGAAAGAGAATATCCCAAATACAATTTGGAGACATAGTATAAATGATTCCCTGTGAAAATTTTATTTCAGTATGTAATTAACCTACTGATCGCTACTCAGATACGTGGATCACACATGGGTGCATGTCTGTGAACGGTTTGTTACTAGTCCACCAGGAGATAAGAAACTTGGGCCAGAAATATAAATCAACCAATATTTTATTCATCAAGAAAGTCACATTATTTCCCTTCTGCCCTCCCAAAAATTCAGTGAAACTAGTCAGTGATGTGTGTTTACTGCCAAAAGTTGATTTACAGTCTGGCTCAAGTTTTCTATCTCCTCAGGTACCAATAGCAGACCAATCTTTATGAGTAGCACTGATTGGGAAAATCACGTGGAGGTGGCATTCATTGCACTCCTTTGGCTTTGACAAATTTGTGTTCATTTACTCCTGATCGAGACGTTCAGTTGGTAAAATTCTTAACTTTCCTTTTAGTGGAATAATTCTGGAAATTTCTAGGAAATACCTGTTTTCTATTTCATGTGTTAATCTCAAAATAAAAATAATTTCTTTGCAAATAGCTAATTTGAGTCTATAATTTTCATTGTTGAATTACCTGTATATATGCAAAAAAAAAGGAAATTTAAAAGGAAGTGGTGACTTTATATTAAGTATCAAATTATTTACTCATGACCGAGATGTTCAATTGGTAAAATTCTTTACTTTCAGTCAAATATTTCTGGAAATTTCTAGGAAGTATCTGTTTTCTATTTCATGTGTTAATCTCAAAATAAAAATAATTTCTTTGCAGATAGCTAATTTGGGTCTATATCTTCATTTGTGAATTACCTGTATATATGCAAAAAAGGAAACTTAAAAGTAAGAGTTGACTTTATGTTAAGTATAGAATTATTTCATTATTGGGTATAATTAAGAAAACAAGAGGTTTGATCTGTTTTTTTTCATTGATGCTTGTTACTTTCTGCTAATACATTAATAAATTGGTTTTCTCTTCAATAGTAAAATACAGTGAATGCTATTTATTTGCTTAATATGATGGAAATGATTCAATAGTATTAACATCATGGCCTAACTAAAGAGACGTCAAAGCCAAACACAGTAGCTTATAACTATAATCCCAGCACTTCGGGAGGTCAAGGAGGGAGGATTGTTTGAGCCCAAGAGTTTGAGACCAGCCTGGGAAAAATAACAAGATCCTGTCTCTACAAAAAACTTTCAAAGTAGCTGAGTGTGGTGGCATATGTCAGTGGTCCCAGATACGCAGAAGGCTAAGGTGGGAGCATTGCTTCAGCCAAGGAGTTCAAGGCTGCAGTGAGGCGTGATCAAGCCACTACAGTCCAGCATGGATAGGAGAGCAAAATGTAACATCTGGGTGTAACCTATAGTTACTGCTTCAATAGCAACTTTATATTTGATATAAAGTCAATATAATTATTGACTATAGCAAATTTATAGTCAACAATTAATTAATACTTGGGTCAGTAGAACTAAACAGAAAACCATCATGGAGGCATCTTTCGCAGATTTCTCTTCCCCTGGGACAGCAATGTATGGCCCAGTGCCGTTAGAATTTATTCCCTTTTAGGTGATTAACAGTTTTATGATAAAAATTATGAAATATCCTTGGAAGTTGATTTTATGGATATTTTAAGTTGTAATTGCACGTGTCTCAAGTGTTCCCAGTGTTGATATCAAAGACAATCACCTGTCCAAAGAGAGAGACAGAGAACAAGAGAAAAAGCAAGAGAGCAAGACAGGGAGAGACAGACACAGAAAGACCAAGATTTTACAAAGAAAATACCTATGTAGCCCTTAGAGGTTCTCTTCACTTCTATTTCCTCTGAATATAATATAATGTGTTTCTTCTTGATGTAGCCTATTAGTAATTAAAGAAATCTGAATCAACACTCAGAAACCCAAAGGGATGAAAATAAATGACTGCACATTAGTTTAGGCTGAGGGTTGAGGATGTAATTTATTTATGAACTAATGAATTAATTCATGAGAATCTGGATGTGATTAGGAGATTAAGGTTCTTTACTCTGTAATCTTTGCCTGGAAAACATATAGTTTAGAGGTTTTAGCCGGCTGGTGATTAAGACCATTAGACAAAAGGCAGGCCGTTTTTTTTTTTTTTTTTATACTCACAATCACCTCCAAGCCAAATATGAGGGCTGCCTTCTACCTGTCAAAATTGATGTGTGTTTGAGAACAAATATGTTTCATAGAAAATATTTTAAGCTTATTCTAGCCAAACTTCCTGTTGCCTTTTCAGATCAAGCATTTTTCTTCATTAGGTATGCAATAAAAAATAAAACTAAGATATTTATTTTATTAACAATAAAGTAAAAATGTGATGTAAACTATCAATATTTTAGAAAATAACTACATATATGCACAAACATTTCAGATTGTACTTTTTATATGAGACCTCTATTGCTGAAGACCTTCTTTCAAAGATGTTGTATAGATACTTTCTTTCATTGGAGATACTTATTAGGATCAGAAATGATGAAAGTCTCAAAGACACTTAAATCTGGAAGAGTTGTTTTTAAGGTCCTGCATATTTATATAAGACAAGGAGTAAAGCAGTTAAGGAAGGTCAAGATCTTATAATAAGATGTGTATTTTTATGCATAGTTTAGATTAGCAGATGGCTTGAGTTTCTGCTTACATTCTCAGTCTGACATCCATAATAACCACTCAGGGAAATGTGTCATTGCCAGGCTACTGTCAGAGACAGTGGTTAGGAGACAGAAAAGTGCTGTCTCTTGTTTTCTTAAAAGCCTTAAGTAGGTTCCTTCATCCTGAAGTCTTGCACGAAGATGAGGGCCTTGTAAGTGGCATTGCTAAATGTGATGAAAAGCTAAACAAAAAGAAATAATATAAAAAATCCAAGCAATCAATCATGAGGATTAAAAATTAAAGATCTGCCCTTCTATTTTCTTTTTTTCTTTCATTTTATCTTTTTTGTTTGTTTGTTTATTTTTGAAGTTTTTTGTTATTATTCTTTAAGTTCTAGGGTACACGTGCAGATCGTGCAGGTTTGTTACATAGGTATACAAGTGCCATGGTGGTTTGCTGCCCTTCTATTTTCTTAAGACCCTTGTTAAAATTTGCCTAAGAATTAACAGAAAGAATAATCTCTTTCTTTTAAATTCCACAGAACTTGACCTGTACTTCTTTAGTGACAACTTTACCAAAGCTTAGTTAGTGTGGATTATTTACTGTCATATGTGGTTCCATATACTTAGTAAGTCAAATAGTTTCTTGAGGGATGGCACAAGTTCTATATCTGTCTCACTGTCCATTACATATGGAAATTATTAAACAAATATTTTCTGATTAAATGAATAAATAAATGGACCAGAATATTAAGCAAGGACTACAGCTGAGCTACCTGATTCCTGTCATTATGCTGGTAATAACACTCGGATATAAGAAATACAAAATAGATTTGTTTTAGTGGAGAGAAAGTTTAGAAAATGACTGCTTGGAGGCATTTCAGCTCTGGAAGTCTGACTGGTGAAAGGCAGCATGTGGACTCCAGTTGATTGAGGAGAGGCTACTGAGGACATGAACTTTGGAAACAAGAGTAAGGGAAAAGAAAAGCAATGACTCCACTTCACTTATTTTACAGTTTTTCTTAGAGTTGGCTCTGAAAATGGATTTAAAAAATCGCTAAAGTCCTCTAATAATATATCTTTAATCAAAATAATAACAAAAATAATATTACTGTTTATTAAGCACTGAGCTGTAGTTTCTATGAAAATAAATTTAGAGAGAGTATTTATTTTTTTGCTCATGCTATAATAATCGGAGGTATGTGACTATTTCCAACATCTCCTAAGTTTGTCCTACTGCCATATGGTATGCATGTGGGTGGTCTCTTATAATAATGGCAGTAATAGCACAGTGGTAAAGAGCATGGACTGCAGATTCAGAATGCCTGGGGTCCATCATTATCAGCTGAGCGACAGGGCCAACACACAGCATAAGTCTTGACAGTTGAGATAATATATGTAGAAAAATAAGGATTACGGTTGGGGCCAGAGAATGGAGTCAGCTTTCCCTACAGCATACAGATGAGTGGAAGAAGAATGGATGCTTGTCCAAGATATTAAAAAAGACTCAGAGGGAAATGGATGTTGAGTAGGCAACCAAAAATGTAGATTATATTCTGCTTCTGACTTTTTAGCACAGCAGGAACTGATCATAACCAAAACAAATCACTCATTCAGCAGAAATCCCCTATCTTTCAGCTCTCTATGTTCCATTTTCTTGACTTCCTATTAACAAAGAAAATTTATTATTTTTTTTCTTACTAGACCATAAAGCGCTCTGTGTACTCAATAACTAACTTAGGAGAAAGATACAGATTTGTTTTGTTTCTCTTAGGTTGCTAAATTTGTCTGAATTACTTATGGTGGACAAAATTAACTTCTTTTAATGGTCTAGGTGGTTGTTTCATAAGAAATCCTCTTTCTTTCACAAGATGTTAGAAACCTTTAATAATTCCTTTGGTAAGGTATGGCACATTGTTGTCTTGTAAACTATCAAGGCCTTAAACTTAATTATAGTCTATCTTGAATCACAATTTTGAAAACATCTTTATCAAATAGTTTTCCTTAGACAATTGATTCTTAAAACACATCATACATACTTATTGGGTTCCATATACCTTTACGGAAAAGCACTTGCATTTTTTCTTTTTGTAAGAGTGTCTTCAAACTCCAGCATTTCACCAATTTATTTTTTCAGATTTTAAACATAAATTCAAATCATATGCAACTATTTTCTCAACTTTATTCTAAAATGCCGTTTTACTCTTACATATAAATTAAAGACTGAAAATAATTGTTATATCCTATTCTTATATTTTGTTTGGTACATATTGGCTTACTAATAGGTCATCTTCAAGACTCATCATTCATTGGCTTTTATTTTTCATGCAGATTTAACATAAACACATGATGATAGAAAAATACTATTTATCATAAGATTTAAATTGAGAGTTTTAGTGATCATTTACTCTAAACACAGAAAACATAAGCTTAAGTAGAAAGAAGTAGAATGATGTGTCTTTCAACCAATAATTTAATAGGCAGAGCAAAAGTATATTTGTATTAATAAACACTTTTCATCCAAAATTTCTTATATAGCTTATTCTTTCTCAATTACCATATATAGCAGATGACATTATTAACTTCATTTCATACTTGAAATAAACTAATGTATATGGAGGTAAAATAGCTCAAAGCATCTGTTTAACAGATGACACCCAGAGTGTAGATGCAGAGCACGGTATAGACATGACCTTTTATTCTCTTGCATACTTTTTATTAAACTATGAAGGCATACTTGTCTGTAAGCCTAAAACAAAAGGGAGGCTGTCAGTCTGATTCTGTTCAGTGAAAATATCTATATGATCTGCCTAATGAATGCAGGCCCTAAATTTCAATTTAGTCTCTATAGACAATTTAGTCTACATTTTACTGAGCCATTAACACTGATTTTATTTTCCCATTGTTTCAATCTATTCTGTCTCTCTTCTTTCCTAGTCTTTACATTTAATCATGTGAAATATGATAGTAAAATGTACTGTAACTAATGCATTTTAAAAGAAAGATTGTTAGGATGCAGCAGATACCAACTACACCCTCTGCTACCCTTGTGCATTCCAGACTGGTTTGGGGTGGGAAGCAGGGTGGGCACTATTTTTCCACCACTTGAAAGAAGGGTGGAAAAATAGTACCCACCCTACTCTCCACCCCAAACCAGACTTGAATGCAACAGCTTTCCTAACTTATCTTAGGACTCTGAGGCTCCCCTGCTCACTTCAACTCAAAAAAATTCTCATTTCAGTGATTTCAATCCCAATTCCAAGAAAAAGGCAGAATTAAATTTTATTTCACTTTTCTCTCTGCTCTGAATGTTGCCTCCTCAGGAGCGGGCCCTGCTCTTATGAAATACAGAGCATGGATTAGACAATCTGTGCTTCCTGTAGGCAGCTTACTTCCAAGAAGACAGTTTTGTTTTTAAGTCCAAAATCTTTATCATATTAAGTCAAAATTGTTTCCCAGGGCTGGAATGATGAAACAATAGAAAGAAAGAAGGAGTATTGGGTTAGCAAATCTGCCTTCACATAAAAAGGAAAATAGGGAGTGAGAAAGATTTGTTTCAATTTCGTCTTTTTTTTTTTTTTTTCTTTTAACTCATCTGTATTTGTTACAACTTTAAGCAGAATGTGACTCGAGCACTACGTCTCCATCCACAAGACTGGCTCGGAGTTATTTTTGAACAGCTTATGATACGCTTAGGTAGGCTAATAACTGCTTCTCCAAACAATACTTTTCTTTAGAAAACAAGCCCTGTGGAGAGTTCCATCAAGTTGCTTCAGTTTAACCTATTTCTGGAGGACTAGTACATGCAGAATTGGCAACTACAGGGGATGAAAAATTCAGAAAGTAGATCCTACAAGATTCAACAAATACTCTTCTTCTAAATATCAAGGTATAGCTCAGAAACACTTCGATAACAAGATTTGGTCTACTAAGGAATCCGGCTTGACAGCTTCAATTTCATCTTATGCAATATGCAAAACACCCTCTTCTGAAGATTTCACACTGGCCCACAGGAAACACACACCAATTGTAGGTGGGATCCCAGTCACTTCCTTTCCATAGCTCTCCTTTCTATTGTCTCAGCCACCTTCTTCCCCTTCTGATGTGTGAGACATTGGTTAGAAAGCAGGTCAGTCTGGCAAAATATTTCCAGTATCCCACAAGGTCCCGTAGAAACCTTCTGAACCTTCTTTTACAAACTCAGGGACATGGCTACTCAATGATAGAAAAAAAGATGCTCAGTCTCCAGCTTTGCCATAACGCTCAGGTGTCCTACTTCCCATTTTAGGAAGTGACAGTAATTAGGACACTTACAGAAAAAAAAAACCACTCCCTAAGTGATTCAAATAAGCAGTTAAATTTAAAAGCATGGCCAGGAGTCCATCTCTATGAATGTCTGAAGGCAGGAACAGATGTCCACACCCTCTTTCCTCAGAGAAAAGCTCAGAAAGGTTAAATTAACTTGCCTAAGGCCACAGAACTAGCATAAGGCAGAGCTTGAAGTACAGACTAAATTTTCCAGCCCTAAAATGGTGAATATCCTATTATAATGACTTCTGATCATAGAAACCTATAAGATAAAGGCTAGGAGAAACCTGGTAGAACCAGAAGAGGGACACTTATTTCCTGTCATCCCTTTTATTTATAGTTCTAATACCTTTATGTGAAACACACAATTAGCTACAAGGGATAAAGCTATTAGGTTAGTGCAAAAGTAATTGCAGTGCTTACACTGAAAGTAATGGCAGAAACTACAATTACTTTCTTACCAACCTAATATATTTACTCTGTCTTTCTGCTAGCTCTTCCCACTGGCTGGAGCTCTCCCTTCCCTGAAGTCTGTAGGTCTCCATCCCTAACTTAATGTCCCTGCTGAAATGTCCCTTATCAACAGACTGTCCAGGTCTGGACTAACCTAAATAAAACAACACTGTCTAAAACAGACTATCTAATTCCACCTACCTGCTTCATTTCTCTCCCTAGCCCTTATCATCATCCTGTATGTCTGGCTTGCTTGAACCCTCGTTACTTGAACCCCACTCGTGGCCGAATTAAGTAAGGAAGACACAGATGTAACCGCGTTCAGGCTTTATTGGAGATCCTCCGGGCGGGCCGGGCTCACACAAGGGAGGAGAGCCAGCAACCGCGCCCAGGTGAGCCTGCTCAGGGCTTTTATAGAGTTGTGGGAACTGGGTGGGGGAAAGGGAAGGGAGAGCTGATGTGGAGGTTGGTGATTGGCTTAGCTATTGGTATGGGC
>PVKV010034389.1:0-17730 GCA_004027835.1 Alouatta palliata | reverse complement strand
GAACATTCCCAGGACGCAGAACCAGGGCCTGGCTAAGGAGCATCCCAAATTCCCCACAGCTAGTAGGGCCTGGCACCATCTGTTATGCGCAGCCCACAGCAGCACAATCCCACCGATCCACGAGCTAAATGCATGTTTACTCTCGATGCTACTAACGGTTTGCAGTTGTTTGCTATGTAGCCTCATTTTGGCAATAAATGATTGATTTGCAGAGTTCCAAGGAACAGATTTTAAAATGTTCTTGAACTCCTGATTGGTTCCTTTATAAATTGACCTATACTTGGGAAAGGTTTTATAAATTCTTTAAGTAATGAATGCATACTTTATGATGATGTTAAAGTTAGCATTCGGGACTTCGCAGAGTTCAAAGGAAAAGCTTTTCTTTCTTTTTCTTTTTCTCCCAAGAATGGTTTTCTAAAACTAGATGGTGTTCTGGAAATAAGCTGCGGGATTTCCTTCCCTACCTAGAGTCATAAGTCAAGAAGTGATAAAGTCCAATAAATGAAATAGGAAGTTAATCTTCTTTTAGGAACATATTTTCACACCGCAAAACAATCCTTTCATCTCAGGAATAATAGCCCCTCAGAAAAGTAACTAAGTAGCTGTAAGAAGAAAATAAAATACTCAGTGGATATTCAAATGTATAAAATTCCACAGGAGAACAGAAGGTATACAAAAAAACAAAAGGGACTTTTGTTTTGGCTTCTTTAACTGAAGTGTATAAATTCTAAAGAATATTTTGATTAAACAAGCTAAACACTCAAGATGTGAACGATAGAACTCATAAAGGTCACACAAGAGACATTCTACAAGATAATGAACCATACATTAAGCCTATTCATATACAAATTTTTCATTTTTCCTTCAAAGAGCCTATGAAAATCATATCATCTATGTCAATGAATGTAGCCTAAAGGCTGAAAGAAAAAGTTGGTCATTAATTACAAAAAGATAAACACAATCCTTTGATGCAATAACAGCCGTCAGCCATTCTGGTGGGTATTTCAAATAATAGATTGCCCTTTATGCCCCACAGCAATGTTGGGTTCCATGCTTGCTGGAGAGGAGCTCAGTCCCCAAAAGGTCAGGTATAATTCACCTGCATGCTTCTGTCTATCAAAAGACACATAAATAACATTAAAAACTTCAGCAATCACCACTCAACATGTCAGTACAGAAGACTCATCTAACTAAACAGAGGCAAAAAGTGAGAGATGTGAGGGGAACACACAAATCCCGAGCCACTCATCAACTGAACAAGAGATCCGTGCTTTGAACATGTCAAATCAGACACAGTTGTCTCCTATGAATACATAAGAAGGGTTTAGATTGGGATAGACTAAACAGTTCACCTTTCCTCTACGAAAAGGAATATTCATAGAGGAAATGAACAGATTCCTTCTACTAACTAGGTATAATTTTATAATGGCCACATAATGTGTTCCAATATATGTCAGCAAATGTATTTTATTTTTCTATGAAGTTATGAATAATGATATTTTCATGTTGAGCTTTAAATCTTCATGTGTGTTGCCTTTAGAAGGAAGAGAGATTTAAACAAATCTCAGCTGTTGGAGAAATTTCTGAATCGTTCACACCATGACTGAAAATTTTTCTCAGGGATTACGTTGTAATGCATGACTGTTAAAATTCTGTTTAAGGATTACATCGTGAAGTATGACTGTCTCATCAGGGATTACACTGTGAAGTGCCTGTAAGAACTTTTATTTCACTGAATAAACCTCCAACATGTGCATGTCTTTATCCCAATAAGCTTCTTCAGGTTCACATGAACCATAAAAGTCCCCACTACAGAAGAGAGAGAATACCTTCCTGGGCTCATGGAGATTGTTCTTGTCCCCACAGTTCCACAATGGGCTAATGAGTAGACACAACCCCCACACCCTACAGAATGAAATGTCTATACTGATGTCCCAACAAGAACTCACACTCACTCACCCGCAGTGGACTTAACTTCCTCCCACAATCTACTCTTTTCCAGTTTCTCTCTCAATCAAACACAGTACTATTTCTCCCATCATGGAGAATGAATGCCTTGAATTCATTCCCCATTTTAAGGCAGTGTTGGCTATTTTCCTTAAACAACACAACCTGTTGGGTTCACCATTTCTGTATTCCTACTGATGGATCAAGGCATTTTTCCTCTGTTCCCATCCTCATTCCCTCACTGAAGAACCCCCCAACCTCATCTCTCTGATTCCAAGTGGACAATTCCTAATTCATAGGAGTAGTTCTGGCAGGGCTTGAAAGTTCAGGACCCCTAAGAGTAACTCTGTGTAACTGCTGCTTTCTTATTGTCATCTCCAGGCCTATCTATCCAGCCTTCTGGAAGATGAGGCATTTACATTCATGTATGGAAGAACTCCTTGGCCAGCAAAGAAACTAGTGATATTTCCAATTATCACAACTATGGATATCTTGAAAAATAGAGTTTCCCTCCACTTTATATCTGCTAGGTGAAGTCCTGTCTTAACAAAAGCAGAAACCTATTTGCTTTATTTCTAAAGAAAAACAAGTCATTTTCTTTTCAAGACAATGTTTACATATAATTTTTCTTAATGCTTAGTAACAAATGCTGGCATTTAATCTGGTCCTTCCCAATCTTGTTCTCAAAAACATTTGAATGTTGAGTTTTCCTAAATACTTCCTAAAACAGAAAAAATAAATAAAAAGAATATGATTACCTTTGCCAGAGTTTGGGGTTTTGATATGTTTGTATATGCACCTCCAGCTTCACTGGGGATTCGTACTCCAAAAGACCAACCTCCAAGCCTGTTAACAATGAACACTGTTAGTGCTTCAACCACAGAGCACCAGGACTTCTAATCAGAGGGTGTTCATTACTAACCCCAGCAGGTACAGCAGTCTTATGACAGTAGCCAGCTGAGCATCTGTGGTCTGTGACATGAACACACAGGCAGAGGTGCTGTGCTGATGGAAGTTGCCTAACTCCCAAGCCAAGTAAAATGGAAGCCGCTGATAATTGAGAAGGTCTGGATAAGGCTGGCCACATTAGAAAGTGTACTTGTCAAGCCTTACTGTCTTATTAGGAAATACATGCCGTGTAACAGAGAGGGCTTGACCATCAGCACTGTAATTATTTTAATAATTAATAGTCATTTCCTCTGCAAATCCACTATTCAGAATTTCTTAGACTAGGCATGGTGGCTCATGCCTGTAATCCCAGCACTTTGACATGCCAAGGCAGGCGGATCACCTGGGGTCAGGAGTTCGAGACCAGCCTGGCCAACATGGAGAAACCCTGTCATTTTTTAGTATTTTGTGAAAATACAAAAAAAAAGTTAGCTGGGCATGGTGGCAGGCGCCTGTAATCCTATCTACTCAGGAGGCTGAGGCAAGAGAATCGCTTGAACCTGGGAGGCAGAGGTTACAGTGAGCTGAGATTGTGCCACTGCACTGTAGCCTGGGCAACAGAGTGAGACTCTATCTCAAAAAAAAAAGAAAAAAAGCTAACCATCAGAGTTAGAACAGAAAATCAGAGATTCTAGTATATGTTGAAAGACATGAAGAGGTGAGACAGCAGAACAGAGGCAGGCAAAGCACAGTGGGGCAGGGATGGTGTCCCAGGCAATACGGACAGCCTGTGAAATGTCTTCGTACATGAAGCGATATAATACATTTGGGGACATGGAAAAATTACAGTGGACAGATGTTATTAATATTCAAAGCAATGAGAAGCACTCACTGCCCATCCTCCTCATCTGGATTCACCCTTTTAGGCTCAAGGAAATTCAACACAACACAAAATGTTTCCCAAAAATTGCACAAGAGGAATTTCAAGATACTAGTTGTACCCAGGTTCCCATATTGAATGCTGCATAATAGAGGGAATTCTAAAAGAAGGTCTTTCTTTTATTATGCTATAAACTTATCTGCTCTTATTCCCTAAAGCAGTAAAACTGCTTCTGGCTCTCACACTTCTGCCACTGACAAATCTCAATTGATAGGATTTCCCACAGCATGTAAAAGAGTGAAAGTCAGCAGTAAGGAATCTTATTAAGATCCATGGCATCTATTTGGAATTTTTATGAGCACCAACGACAATCTTAGATTTTTGAGTTTTTAAGAACATTACCATTTAAAACAATAAGTTTTCCATAGTAATCCAAACACAACAGAAAAGACCCAGAACGAGTATTGAACACACCTTGGTTTTTCAGATGGCACCAGCAAGTACTTCTCCACATTGAAGCCTGAGAGATTGAACAGTGTGTGGCCCAGGTGGTTGGTCAGGTAGGGAGCATTGGTGCTTCTATTTGGACACTTCTGAAATTGTTTTCAAAAAGATGAAAACAAAAACTTTTATAATTCACAGACTGGTTCACTTTTTTCTCTAGCTTTCCATTTTTAATAAATTATCTGCAGCCTTTTATATGTTCTTATTTCTAAAATCTTTCAGAGTCACCTACATTTGAGAATTATGCCAGAATACCACTGTGACTTTTGCAGTCAGTTATATTTGAGAACTTCAAATCCTTTTCCGTATGTAAGTTTGAGCAGGTTTATAAAAACCGAAAAGAAAAAGCAAATGTTTTCACTGGGGTGATCTTGCATTTGATGAACCTGAAAGAGAGCCAGAGACAACTAGTGGGAGGAACATAAGCATCAGAATTCAAGGGTGTGTGTCTCTTTCATAAGTATCTAAAGTAGAAATCAAACAGCTCTTCTCCAGCAACTCATCAGCGTGCCAGCACCAGCTCTGAATCATGGAATACTCACCTAACAAGGTAGGAGGCGGTGGTCAACAGAACAAAAAACCCAGGCCACTGGAGGCTGTGCAGTGATGTGCCCTGACCTGCCACATCAGCTTTAGAGTTAATGTGCTTTGTTTCCATTTCTCAAACTCTTTTGGAAAAGGTGATATATTAAATTAGGAAACGACTGTCTCTGAATCTTTTGTTACCAAAATGCCAGGGGTTTGGTCTTGCTGCACAGAAAGCCAATCACTGAGAGAATGAGTGTTGCCAGGGAGGAAGCCTTTAACTGAGTTCTAGAGCTGAGGAGAATGGAAGAGAAAGTCTCAAATCCATCTCCTCAACCAACTAAAACTGGTGGGGTTATATAAAGGGGAAAGTGGGAAAGCAGGAATGAGGGAGGGGTGAGGAAGCAATCGTGATGGATGAGGGGTCCAGAGTCTCATTTTCTGAATGTAGGGATCTGATGCATTTCAGTCCCTTGCCTGAGAATCAGTTTCTTGAGAAAGAAACTTAGGTAAGACAAATGTAAGTTTCAAGACCAGGGAGAGTCCATTTCTATGTTTATTCAAAAAAACCATAAATATTACTTCTAAGAGACATTTAGGCCAGTTTCACATTCCTTACGGCTTTGGAAACTTGTCTTCTGATTTGCAAAATGAAAATAAAAAAAGGCTTACCTAAATGCATGGATTTGCTGTTAGGTTCAGATATACATGAAAGAACTATGGCAAAGTAAGAAGGGCAATATGCATTTAAGGTACTGCTTTCAGGGTCTTGATAGAAAGGCTTGAGGAAAGAAACTAAAAAGAATAATCATTGTGATAAAACATAATTCAGCCAAACTCTCACTTATATGTGGAATCTAAAAAAGTCAAACTCATAGGAACAGGTAAAATCATGATTGCCAGAGAGGATGTTGGTCAATGGATACAAAATTTCAGTTAAACAGGAGGCAAAAGTACAAGAGATCTATTGTATAACATGGTGACTACAATTAGCAATAACATATTGTACACTTGAAAATTGCTAAAAGAGCCAGGCGAGGTGGCTCACACCTGTAAACTCAGCACTTTGGGAGGCCAAGGTGGGCAGATCCCTTGAGGTCAGGAGTTCAAGACTAGCCTGACCAATGTGGCAAAAGCCCATCTCTAATAAAAATACAAAAATTATCAGGGTGTGGTAGCTCACTCCTGTAGTCCCAGCTACTCAGGAGGCTGAGGCAGGAGAATCGCTCGAACCTGGAAGATGGAGGTTGCAGTGAGCCAAGTTGGTGCCACTGTACTCCAGCCTGGGCCACAGAGTGAAACTTTATTTCAAAAAAAAGAAAATTGCTAAAAGAGTAGATTTAAGTATCCTCAACATACACGTACACAAGTAGTAATGCTGAGGCTCAGAAAACAATACCCCAAAATATGGTGCTTTCACATGCTGAGATGAAGAAGCTTCAAGGTCTCTCTGACCTCCCTCCCACCCACTATCTCTCCCAAAGCACAGGATTAAGTTGAAATTCCTTTACCTACCTAACTTCTAGACCCACCAAGGAGAATATTTGCTTTATTTCTTCTCTTCCCTGTAAGACCAAGGATGTAACCATACCTAAACAGATAATATCTGTTCCCAGATCCATTTATTCTCCCTTGAAATCTTTTATTGCTCCAGTAAGAAAGCTCTTCTCCTCCTCCATAACCTGATTTACCAGGATCCAAGGCCCTATTCTTTCTGTAAACTTGAGTGATATATAAACTTCTGAGCTTCACTGGGGGATAGATAAGCACTCTGTGATTCTCCCCCTGTACAAGTTAAAAGAATTCACATGCTTTTTCTCCAATTAATCTGCCTTTTACAAGTTGATTTTTTAGCAAACCTATAGGGGATGAAGGGAAAATTTTCCTGTGCCCCTACAATAAGTACATGAGGTAATGTATGTGTGTATATGTGTGTGTGTGTGTGTGTGTGTGTGTATAATATATGATATCATGCTGTAACCACAAATATATATAATTTCTGCTTGTCAATTAAAATAAATAAACCAGCCAAATTTGATGAACATAACAACATTTAAAGTTTCCCTACCTCAAGATTTCCTCTCTGCAATTCACTTTACAATGCCCCAGACACATGAAGATATAGCCTTCTAAAATGCTGTTTTCAGTTAGATGATTCTCTTGCTAAAAAAATTCAAATTCTTATCAAGAATTGAGGTCTACTAGAAAATGTCTTTGGTCTCGTTCTAACCATTATCTGTGTAGTATCCCCAAATACACTCTCTGTATTAAACTGAATAAAAACACCTCCTCTCTGAAATATCAGGCCCTTATCTCTGGAATCTTTAAATGCTGCCTTCATGAAATTATTATTTATTTATTTATTTATTTTTTGAGATGGAGTTTCACTCTTGTCACCTAGGCTGAAGTGCAGTGGCGCAATCTCAGCTCACTACAACCTCTGCTTCCCAGGTTCAAGTGATTCTCCTGCCTCAGCCTCCAGAGTAGCTAGGATTACAGGTGGCCGCTAACATACCTGGCTAATTTTTTTGTATTTTTAATAGAGACAAGGTTTCACCATGTTGGGCAGGCTGGTCCTGAACTCCTGACCTCAGGCGATCCGCCCGCCTCTGCCTTCCAAAGTGCTGGGATTACAGGTATGAGCCACTGTACCCGGCTGATGATGTTATTAAGTTATGGATCTTGAGTCCGGAAGATTATCCTGGATTCTAACAATGTACCTTCATGCAGTCACTTTGTAACAGTGCTGCTTAGCAACTTAGCCTCAAACTGCATTTTAAAACTTTTTTATCCTTTCCCTTTTCATCCTCCCCCTCTCTAGTTTTGAGATGTAGCTCTGAGATGAACTTTACAGCCCAAAATGTTTTCTTTCTTTTTCCTTTCCCAATTTATGCCCCCATGCCTTACACACATTTATTTACCTAGATGCTTGTTAACCACACACCATGCTCACATATCTGGTCATATTATATCCTTAGAAGCTTCAGGAGTTGAATCCTGATATGGACAAGACATCTCTGAAAACCTTTCCTCGACAAAAGATTACTTCAAGCCTGGAACCCACTCCCAGCTGAAGACTGACTGCAAGATTGACTGTAATTAGTTTATAACCTGGCAGGATCCACGATGGTGTCAGCCTCTTCACCAAATTCAAGAATAATTCAAGATGAACCACTGGAGTAAGTAACTGCACCTGGGACCTCCTAGCTCTCCCCTCCCACTAACTCCCAACCTCCCACGCCTGCCTCTTCTGCATTCCAAACCCCTTCTTTAAAAACCTGTGTTCCCTCCACAAGTTACAGTGGAATTACTTTCTGCGCTTCCCCTTGCTGGCACAGATAATAAAGTCTTGCTCTCTTTTAATCACTTCGTTATTATTTTGGCCTCTTTCTACAAGCAGCAAGCAGTCGGACCCTTTGGCTGGTTACAACCTGTGCCACTGTGAAAGGGAGGCAGAGGAGGACTAGACAGAGAAAGGAGAGGAGGAGGCATTGTGACAATGGAGCTGTAGATGTGTAGTATAATGTGACCAGAGGCCAAGGAAGGCTGGAAGCAAGAGAAGCTGGAGGAGGAAAAGGACAGATTGTCCTCTACCAAGTGTGTGGTAATTTACTACCTCAGCCCCAAGAAACAAATATACCCTCCACCTACTCTGTATAAAGCCACACTCACTCCTGATGTATTGGGTCACAGTGTTGTTATCTATGGGAGCTCAGGCCCTAAAAATCCCTGTTTGTTCTTTAGGGTTAGCTCATTTCCTGTTCCCTTTTGAGCTTTTTCTAATGTGTTTCTTCCAAATAATGTCTTCATCCTCAGAAGAAGAATTAACCATGGAACTTTTCTGTAGGTCTGGAGAGAGTCACAGTGTCTTTGATAAACAAAATATGAGGAAATGGACATGGCTTTGCAGACCCAGGGCTTCTGGATAGCACATATGTATTTGAGGGGAGAGAAACATTTTTCCTTCTGACAAAACACAGTCAACTTGGCTGAACATGAACACTAAAGACCAGGGATCTGGCCTTGGGTATAGGCTTTCCTTCCACACATCTTTTTGTACATCTCCTTTGAGCCAACCCGGAAGAGTAGCCACACCCATTCCTTAGAGCTTTCATTAATTCCACCTCCACTCCCTCTCTCCTGAAGTTCTCTGATTTCTAACATGTGGTCCAGCATTTCTCAAAGTGCATCCCGAAAAACATAGGTGACAAAAAAGGGAAGGACTCTTCAGTCAAATTTACAAAAAATGCTGCATCTATTCCACAGCCAATTCAAGGACAATTTCATTATCACCAAATAGCTTCTTAGAAGAGCTATGGCAAAGATACCTGCTTAATACTGCTTTATCCAGCATTTGTGAAACTTATTTGACTATGGAACTTTTTCATGTAAAACCTTCTTTCTTACATATTACTGAAATCTTACACTTCGTGTGAGGTGAAGTGAATTTAGAAACATAAACACCAATCATTCTGATATTTGCCCAGTCTAATCCCAATAGACCTTAAGTAGCTGGTGGTACTAAAAGCTACTGGTATAATAGAATGATCAAATCAAGGCTAGAGAATAATAATGTGGTGTCAATAATTAGAGATTTCATGAGTGTTGGGGCATAGGAAACAATCTCCTAAAATATGGTGCTTGCACATGCTGGGCATTTTTATAAATTGAAAGGCCTCAGAAATAAACCTCAGAATCAAGGTCCCTAGAATCTTGTCTTGCTCCTCCTCCATTCCAATTCTCTTTGGAATTTCCACATCTGACCAAAAAACTCTGTACCAGAAAAAAAAAAAAAAAAAAAAAGGTTCTCAATCCCCTCCCTGAAATCTCATTATCTATTTCAGAAAAGAATTTTGAAGAATGCAACCATGCTTGGATGGACTTTTTTCACAAGATAATGCCTGACTTTTGGGCTCACTCAAATTACAAGAGAATCACTTACAAGTTAATTTCTGTCTCCCTGACCCATTCTTTCTAACAATCATTTCCTGCCCTCAAAAGAACTATCCACACTCCCCATCTCCTCCTTACCCTATGAAAATGGAATAGAAATTTCTGTGCCTCTTTGGGAGTTTGGTGATGTGATCCTCCTATACACATTAACACATTTGTATGATATTTCCCCAATTAACCTGCCTTTTGTCAACTGATTTCCAGTGAAGCTTCAGAGGGTGAAAGGGAAGTTTGCCCTTTGCCTCTAAAGTGAATAAATGGAAAAAAAAAGACTAGGGAAAAAAACAATAATTATGTCTATTAAAAAAAAAATAGGTAGCTGGTCACTTCAAAGGATTACTAAATGTAGCCAAGTATATTGACAGCTGAGGCCAAGAGGGAAATACGCAGAGTTCCATTAGCTCTTCCAAATCAACCAACATTCTGAGTGTCCACTAAAGGTGCTGTGTCATTATTCCCTCTTACATGTGTATCTTTTGTCTAAGAGAAGAAAGCAGACCAGTTGTTCCAAAAGCAAGCTTTCTAAAATCTCTAAACTATGAAAAAAGAAAAAGCACAAAACTTTTTATCTGAGGAATGTGAGCTCCCTTTAAATAATCAGGCCCAAAGAGGCACTGGAGTGAGACAGCAGTCACACTCCACTCCATCCCCCTTAAGCTAACCAATCATTTCTAAGCAGCTTGCTATACGGACCCTAGGCTGAGTGCCACCACCAGAGCTATAAAGTAACCTAACAATGTCAGTGAGAATCTCCGACAAACAACTTTTGTAATCACCCACTCTCCTGATTTGTTCTTTTTTCTTTAATAAATTATGAGAGAGAATAAAGGAAGAAACTGGCTAGGCAGATAGTTAGGGCAAGTTCTTTTTCGGGATGTCTTTTCTAACCAAGAGCAACCTGAAAGCTCTGCTGCAAACATAGATAGGGAGATGAATTCCAGCACAGAAAGGGGCCTTCTGTGTAGTCAGTAAGTTTCACCGGCATACCGTGGGCCCCAGTGAGCACATTCCTTTCCTTTTTGGACATACTCAGATAAGGAAGTTTGCACAGGGGGCTTGCTTGGAACAAGCCTGCAACACTATAGATAAGAAGAGCTACCCTGAGCCAGGCACATCCCCCTTGAAGGGTATTATGGTTTTGCTCTGTGTCCCCACCCAAATCTCATCTTGAATTGTATTCCCATAATTCCCACATGTGGTGGGAGGGACCCAATGGGAGATAATTGAATCATGGGTGTTGTTTCCCCCATACTGTTCTCATGGTAGTGAATAAGTCTCACGAAGTCTGATGGCTGGATAAGGGGAAACTCATTTCCCTTGGCTCTGATTCTCTCTCTTGCTGCTGCACATAAGAAGTGCCTTTCGCCTTCCACATTTGTGAAGGTCTTCCCAGCCATGCAGAACTATAAGTTCAATAAACCTGTTACTTCTGTAAATTGCCCAGTCTTGGGTATGCCTTTATCAGCAGCATGAAAGTGGAAGAATACAAAGCGTTCTGCCCCTAAAGCATGTGCAGTAGGAGGAGATAAGCAATATGGAGTAACTTAGGCTAAGGACTCCCATGTGCACTAAACAGATGGGGTGGGGACTGCCAGGGATTCACATCTTATGCAAATGACACACCTAGTCCTAACCAGTTTTTCTAGCCCTATGTAAATGCAGCACCCTTCTCTGCTAGCTTTTTTTTTTTTTTTTTTTTATAAAAACCCTTGCACTTCACTTTAAAATGACAATCATTTTTTGGGATCCCTCTCTGCAGCAGACAGCTTTCCCTCTTCCCTTATTAAATTTCTGTTCTAAGCTCACTTTTGGTGTGTCCACATCATTGATTTCCTTGGCCATGAGACAAAGAACTTCAGGTGACACCCTAGACAATGAGGCCATTTCACTTGAACTTATTCTTTGTTTTCTGGGGCACTTCCAAAGATAATTTGGAAGTGTGTTCCACATAGCTGTCCTCAGCTTTGGCTCAAATAAACTCTACCTATATTAATTTGTCTCAGTTTCTTCCCTTAGGTTGACAACTATTAAGAAGAGAGGCGCGGCCGCGGCGGGACCGGGAGGAGCAGGAGATGCTGCCAGCCCTCCCGGGGCCGCGCTCGCTCAGCCGCCGCCGCCACACGGAGCAGCCGCGCGCCAGGAGCCGCGGGCCGGGCCAGCCGGGCCGCCGGGGCCCTGTGCGCCACGCTCGCAGCCGGTAGCGCCGCCAGCGCTGTTGGCGCTCGCTCGGCAGCCGCGGGGCCTGAGGCCGGGCCAGGGAGGGGGCGAGGGCGGCGCCTGGGCGCCTGCCGCCGGGGAGGCAGGATGAGCATCTAGATCCCGGCGGAACTGACGGAGCTGCTGCAGGGCTTCATGGTGGAGGTGCTGAGGCACCAGCCCGCGGACCTGCTAGAGTTCGCGCTGCAGCACTTCACGCGCCTGCAGCAGGAGAACGAGCGCAAAGGCACCGCGCGCTTCAGCCATGAGGGCAGGACCTGGGGGGACGCGGGCGCCGCTGCCGGGGGCGGCACCCCCAGCAAGGGGGTCAACTTCGCCGAGGAGCCCATGCACTCTGACTCCGAGGACGGGGAGGAGGAGGCGGGGCCCGCAGACGCAGGGGCGTTCAATGCTCGAGTAATAAACCGATTCACAAGGTGTGCCTCAGTATGTGCAGAAGCTTATAATCCTGATGAAGAAGAAGATGATGCAGAGTCCAGGATTATACATCCAAAAACTGATGATCAAAGAAATAGATTGCAAGAGGCTTGCAAAGACATCCTGCTGTTTAAGAATCTGGATCCGGAACAGATGTCTCAAGTATTAGATGCCATGTTTGAAAAATTGGTCAAAGATGGGGAGCATGTAATAGATCAAGGTGACGATGGTGACAACTTTTATGTAATTGACAGAGGCACATTTGACATTTATGTGAAATGTGATGGTGTTGGAAGATGTGTTGGTAACTATGATAATCGTGGGAGTTTCGGCGAACTTGCCTTAATGTACAATACACCCAGAGCAGCTACTATCACTGCTACCTCTCCTGGTGCTCTGTGGGGTTTGGACAGGGTAACCTTCAGGAGAATAATTGTGAAAAACAATGCCAAAAAGAGAAAAATGTATGAAAGCTTTATTGAGTCACTGCCATTCCTTAAATCTTTGGAGGTTTCTGAACGCCTGAATGTAGTAGATGTAATAGGCACCAAAGTATACAACGATGGAGAACAAATCATTGCTCAGGGAGATTCGGCTGATTCTTTTTTCATTGTAGAATCTGGAGAAGTGAAAATTACCATGAAAAGAAAGGGTAAATCAGAAGTGGAAGAGAATGACGCAGTAGAAATCGCTCGATGCTAGCGAGGACAGTACTTTGGAGAGCTTGCCCTGGTAACTAACAAACCTCGAGCAGCTTCTGCACACGCCATTGGGACTGTCAAATGTTTAGCCATGGATGTGCAAGCATTTGAAAGGCTTTTGGGACCCTGCATGGAAATTATGAAAAGGAACATCGCCACCTATGAAGAACAATTAGTTGCCTTGTTTGGAACAAACATGGATATTGTTGAACCCACTGCATGAAGCAAAAGTATGGAGCAGGAAGACCTGTAGTGACAAAATTACACAGTAGTGGTTAGTCCACTGAGAATGTGTTTGTGTAGATGCCAAGCATTTTCTGTGATTCCAGGTTTTTTCCTTTTTTTACATTTACAATGTATCAGTAAACAGTAGGGATTTAATAGTCAGTAGGCTTTAACATCACTTTCTAGAGAGTAGTTCAGAAAAAAATCAACATACTGATAAAATGGCTTTGTACTCCATAAAATTATGACCGAAAGGTTTATTAAAATGATTGTAAGATATAGAAAGTATCTGTGTTTAAGAAGATAAATAAAGGGTGTTATCACAGGCTATATGTGTTTTTCTTATTCAGACTGATATCATATTAGTGACTATCCCCATGTAAGAGGGCACTTGGCAGTTAAACATGCTATACACAGCATGGCATCACATTTTTTTTTTATAACTCATACATAGTAAAATTTTAATCATTCTTGTTTTAAAGTTTTCTAGCTTGATAAGTTATGCGCTGGCCTTGGCCTATTGGTGAAGTGGTATAAAACATCATATGCAATTTTAAAACTTTTCATAATTTTGCAATAAAGTACATTTTGACTCCTTTGGCATAATGTCACTAACCTACATATTCCAGTGGTTTTATGGATAGGCAATTTAGTCATTATGATAATCAGGAAAACAGTCTTTTAGATGAGAGATCATTAATGCATTTTTCACTCATCAAGCACATATCTGCTTCCTTTTCATTTTATAGTTCTCTATATTCTATATCTTTAAAAATTTGATCTTGACATTAAATGTCACAAAGGTTTTTAAAAAGTGATTTAAACTTAAAATCTGACCTTTTTTGTATTCTTTACTCTAAGATCTTATGTTTTAAAAAACTCTCCTATACCAAAAATAATTTGGGATCCTTATCAGCATGCCCACAGTTGATTTCTTTGTTCTTTACTAGGCCTACACAATGCAGTCCTTTGCAGACAGACATCTGTTCCCTTGGGTTTCTTTTCCTTCTTAGAATGGTTGCCAGCCGACAGTCTCATTGATCAGCAGCCAATGTAGTTTGTTTTTTGTTTTTTAAATTCTTAAAAACATCCCCATAGGGTGACAGAAATAAATTTTCATGAGTATCATTCTATATAAAGACAAAATGAATTTCTCCCCATACCACATACACCATTAGGCTTTGCCATTGCTTTAAAGCAGACTCATAGTTGAAATTAGTGCAGAATGGACTCAGATGTACTAGATTTTCATTGTTCGTTGATATGTTCAGTATGCTGCCACATAAGATGAATTTAATTATATTCAACCAAAGCAATATACTCATACATGATTTCTAGGCCCCATGACCCATTGTTTAGAGACATTAATTCTAACCAGTTGTTTGCTTTCAAATGAGCGATTTCATTTTGGGAGACAGGTTTCAGATGAATATATATACATGGGTAAAATTATTCTGTGCTAGTGTAGTCTTACTGGAGAATGTTCATGGTCCCACTTGTATATGAAAATGTGGTTAGAATGTTAATTGGATAATGTATATATAAGAAGTTAATAAAGTATGTAAAGTATAACTTCAGCCACATTTTAGAACACTGTTTAACATTTTTGGAAAACTTTCTTGTAGGAAAAGAGAGCTCCATGAAGATGACTTGTTTTATATTTCAGATTTTATTTTAAAAGCCATGTCTGTTAAACAAGAAAAAACACAAAAGAACCCCAGATTCCTGGTTCATCATTCTGTATTCTTACTCACTTTTTCAAGTTACCTATTTTGTTGCATAAACTAATTGTTAACTATTCATGGAACAGCAAACGCCTGTTTAATAAAGAACTTTGACCAAGGCTATAAATGTCATTTACGTTATTTTCAGTATTGTTGGTTATATTTAAATTTTCCTTATAATAAAGCACACTTTTATAATAAAAAAAAATGAAAACCACACGATGAATAACAACAAATCAGCATGGTGAAACCTATGAGAGAAGCACACACTAAATATTGGAGGAACATGTAGGACAGAGTAAATAACTGCTCAGAAGAGCTAAGAGGCTTCCACAGGAGAGACTGTGTAACCAGAGGCTGTGTGAGTGCTGTGCGATGGCCAGTGCCCGTGGGAAGCTGCTTTTACTCTAGATCAAGTCAAGTAGCATGATTACACAGAGGGCCTCATCCCACTGCTAAGTGGCTGGGCTGAGGAATCAGCCAGCCAAACTCTCACATTGCCCATGTGTAAGCTCAGCAAGGAAGTGGCTTCCCCAGTTGTATTAGTCAGCTCAGGCTGCCAAACAAAGTACCACAGACTTAGTGGCTGAAACAACAGACAATCATTATCTCACAGTTGTCAAAAGCAAGAGCAAGGTGTGGGCAGGCCTGGTTTCTTCTGAGGCCTCTCTCCTTGGTTTGCAGACAGTGGTCTTCTGCCTTGCATGGTCTCTTCTCTACCTGTGTGCATCCCTGGTGTCTCTTTTTATGTGCAAATTTCCTCTTCTTATGGAAGAAGACATCTTCAAATGGACATCCACCCATCTGATGTCACTTAGTCTTCATTACTTTTCTTAAAACCCTAACTATAGTCACACGCTGAGGTACTGAGGGTTAAGACAGAGAACACGGTGCAGTCCATAACACCAGTACACAGCCAGAAAGCCACTGAAAGAGAATCGCCCATAAGTTATGATTGTAAATAGAATTCTCCTTTTCCATCACACCAAAGCAGTATCTCCAGGTTTGATGCATGGACTAGCAGCATCTCCTGAGCTCTCATTAGAAATGCAAGTTCTCAGGTCCCAACCTCGACCTCCTAAGTCAGAAGACTTGGGGGTGAAGCCCAATAATCTGTGTTGTAACAAACTCTCCAGGTAATCATTCAGTTGTGAAATCACTAAATTTCTCAGGAAGCCAACTAGGTAATTCAGTGATTTATGTGTATTCTTTACATTATACTAAGCACTAGATTATCAGGCCTTGGAAAAGCCCTTTCAAGAAATAAAAATTATTAAAAAAGGACCCAAAGAGACTGCAATGGCAGATGTATAGCCATAAGAAAGAGGATATATATAGGCATTGTGTCTGGATGGGAGTTTCATGCTGAATCTGCTGAGGGTTTGGGCAAATCAGATAACATCTCTAAACCTCAGTTTGGAGGTTTAGAAAATAACTGTGAGATAACGAATATGTGTTGTTTAAGCCGCTCAGTCTGTGGTAGTTTGTTTGGTAGCCTGAGCTGCCAATGCAACTACAACTTGGGGAAGTCATAATACAACTGGGGAAGTCATTTCCTCACAGAGCTTACACACAGGCAACGTGAGTTTGTCTGGTTGATTCCTCAGCCCAGCAGCTCAGTGCTGGGATGGGACATTCTGTGTGTTCATGCCACTTGTCTTCATCTAGAATAAAAGCTGGCCCCCACGGGCACTGGCCATGGCAGAGCACTCACGCAGCCTCTGGTTACACAGTCCCTCCCGTGGAAGCCTCTCAGCTCTTCTGAGAAGTTATTCACTCTGTCCCACATGCTCCTCCAACAGTTAGTGTACACTTCTCTTGTAGGTTTCACCATGCTGATTTGTTGTTGCTCATCACACCATTTTCATTTTTTCTCAGTACGTTTAGCATTTTTATCATTAGAGTTTGCAGGCTCTATAGTAGATTCTCAGTCACAGGACTCTCAACACTGCCGAGAAATACAAGTAACATCTCCTTACCAACCAAATAACAGAGATAGGAAAGCCTGTTTGCAAACTGGCTGTAATGATTAAGTGAGAAAATCCAAATCATTTAAAGTGCCTGTCATAGTGTCCGATCCACTTCAGGCAGCTAATAGTTTCCTGCTCCATGAAGTGGTGACTTCCAAACTCTGCAGTGCAGACACAAGGACAAAAGTGCAGTTACAAGCATCGGTCTTCATAACTCATTTCTACAGAGCTACTAGGATTCCTATGATTAAAAAGTATATATTTTATATTTTATTTTGCCTTCATCGATCCTTCAGAGAAGCAAGGAGTGAGCTAATTCAGAGCTAGCCCTTGAAAGACTGTTTCTGAAGACATACGGCATCTGTAGAGAGAAGGGGTGCCCACAGGCAGGTGCAGCCCAGGAGTAGGAATCAATAACAAAAGAATAATCTTTGAGGACACCAATAGGAGGAGAAAGGCCTTTGTAAATGGTTATTCTAGAAATGAAATTTCTCTAGTGTAGATCACATACACACACTACACAAAAAGCAACTAAATCCTTTTATTTAGAAGACATTAATGCACACTGTGCTCAATATCCTGAGCTAATGTGATTAAGTTATGGCTGGCTGGGCGGCTGGCTGGCTGGGCGGTTGTCTGGGTCGCTGGCTGGCTGGCTGCGCGGCTCGCTGGCTTACCGGGCAGCTGGCCTGCTGGGCGGCTGGCTGGCTGGCTGGGTGGCTCACTGGCTGGCTGGGCGGCGGGCCTGCTGGGTGGCTGGCTGGCTGCCCAGGTGACAG
>PVKV010034388.1:0-17696 GCA_004027835.1 Alouatta palliata | reverse complement strand
GTGTGGCGATTCCTCAAGGACCTAGAAATAGAAATTCCATTTGACCCAGCAATCCCATTACTGGGTATATATCCAAAGGATTATAAATCATTCTACTATAAGGACACATGCACACAAATGTTCATTGCAGCACAGTTTACAATAGCAAAGACCTGGAACCAACCCAAATGCCCATCGATGATAGACTGGACAGGGAATGTGGCACATATTCACCATGGAATATTATGCAGCCATCAAAAACGATGAGTTCGCATCCTTTGTAGGGATATGGATGAACCTGGAAACCATCATTCTCAGCAAACTGACACAGGAACAGAAAACCAAACACCGCATATTCTCACTCATAGGCGGGTGTTGAACCATGAGAACACATGGACACAGGGAGGGGAGCATCTCACACTGGGGTCTGTCGGGGGGAAAAAGGGGAGGGTCAGCAGGGGGTGGGGAGTTGGGGAGGGATAGCATGGGGAGAAATAACAGATATAGGTGATGGGGAGGAAGGCAGCAAATCACACTGCCATGTGTGTACCTATGTAACAATCTTGCATGTTCTTCACATGTACCCCCAAACCTAAAATGCAATAAAAAGTATATATATATAAAAAAAGAAGAAACTATAAATCTGAATACACTTATATAAAAAGATTGAATTAACAATTAAAAAAAAACAGGACAAGAAGTCTTCACTGATGAATTCTACAAAACATTTAAAGAAGAGTTAACACTACTCATTCACAAACTCCTCCAAAACTGGAAGAGGAATGAACACTTGCTTACCCACTCTATGAGGCCAGTATATCACCCTGATACCAAAACCAAAGACATCACAAGAAAAGAACACTATAAACCAATATCCCTTATAAATACAGATGCAAAAATCCTCAACCAAATAATAGCAAATTAAATCATGCAGCTTATAAAAAGGAGTATACACTATGACCAAGTGGAATTAATTTCAGGAATATAAGGTTGATTCAACATATTTAAATCAATTAATGTAATATATCACATTAGTTGAATAAAGGGGGAAACCCCACATCATCTCAACAGATACAGAAAAAGCATTTGAAAAAAACCCAACATTTTTTCATGATAAAAAAAAATTCAACAAACAAGAGATAGAAGGAAACATCCTCAATCTGATAAAGCATACCTATGAAAAACCCACAGCTAACATCATACTTAATAATGAAAGACTGAATGTTTCCCCTTAAGATCAGAAACAAAACGTGAATGTCTATTCTTACCACTCCTATTAAACATTGTACTGAGGTGTCTGGCCATAGCAATTAGGCCAGAAAAACAAATAAGGGATATCCAGATTAAAAAGAAAGAAGTAAAACGATTTTTACTTCTTTCTATTAAAAAAGAAGTATTTCTATTCACAGATAACATGATCTTGTATATAGAAAAGCTTAAGCAATTCACTAAAAAACTGTTCGAGGAAATAAATAAGTTCAGCAAGTTTGCAGGATACAAGATTGCAGAAAAGCAACTATATTTCTATGCATTAGCAATAAACAATCAGAAAATGAAGCTAACAAACCATTTTCTTTTATAATCGTATCAAAAATAATAAAATACATGGAAATAATTTTAAGCAAAGGAGTGTAAGAGTTGTACACTAAAAGCAACGAAACATTGTTGGAAGAAATTAAAGAAGACCTAAATAAGTGAAAAGACATCCTATGTTAATGGATTGGAAGATTTAACGTGAACATGGCAACACTCTTCAAATTCATCTATAGATTTGATACAGTGCCCACCAAAACTCCAATCGTCTATTTTAACTAGATTCAGTGGCTCATGTCTGTCATCCCAGCACTTTGGAGGTCAAATCAGGAGGATCGCTTAAGGCCAGGAGTTTAAGTCCAGCCTGGACAACATAGTGAAACCCTGTCTCTACAAAATTAAATACAAAAAAATAATTAGCCAGGCATGGTGTTACACACCTACAGTTCTTAATACTTGGGAGGCTGAGGTGGAAGTTCACCTCAGGAGTCCAAGGAGTTCAAGGAGTTCAACTCCTTGAATCCAGGAGTTCAAGGCTGCAGTGAACCACTGCACTCCAGCCTCAGTGACAAAGTGATACCCTGAATCCAAAACATAACAAAAACAAACAAAAACTTCCTGTGGCCTTTTTTAAAAAAAATGAAAAGTTGATCCTAAAATTCATATGGAAATACCAGGGCCTCAAGATAGGCAAAAAATCTTGAAAAAGAACTAACTTGAAGACTCATACTTCCCAATTTCAGAACTTACTACAAAGAGAGTAAATAAATGGCATAGGGATAGACAGATATGTCAGTCAATGAAATAGAATTTGAGAGTCCAAGACCATTCAAAGGAAAAGAACGGTTTCTTCAACAAATGGTACTGGGACAACTGGATACCCACATCCAAAAGAATAAATTTTTACCCCAGTCTTATATACAAAATTTTACTCAAAATGGTTCAAATACCTAAATGTAATAGCTAAAACAACGAAACTCAGAAGAAAATGTAGGAGTTAATCTTTTGTGTTTGGACTAGGCAACATTTTCTTAAACATGATGCAAAAAGTGCAAGCAACCAAAGAAAAAATGAAAGAACTCATTGTAAGTTGAATTACTTTGTGAGTGTGTATCAAAGGGCACTATCAAGAAATGAAAAGACAACTCACAGAATGGAAGAAAATATTTGTAAATCATTAATCTGATGAAGCATTTTTATCTAGAATATATAATAAATACAACTTCACAATAAGAGAGATGACTTAATTAAAAATGGCAAATATCTGAATGAATAATCTTCCAATGAAGATATACAAATGGTGAAAAAGCACAAAAAGATGTTCAACATCATTAATTATTAGGGAAATTGAAATCAAAACCACAATAAGATGGTATCTCATGCCCACTAGGGAAATTGAAATCAAAATCACATGAGATGGTATCTCACGCCCACTAGCATGGCTCTAACAAAAAAATAGAAAGAAAAAAAAAGAGAATAACAAGTGTTGATGAGCATTTGGAGATATTGTAGCCGTCATACATTTCTGGTTGTAATGTAAATGGTGCAACCACTGCAGAAACAGTTTGACTGTTCTTCAAAATGTTAAACATAGAGTCACTATATAGCTGAGCAATTTCACTCCTAGGTAGGTATATACCCAAGTGAGATGAAAACACATGTCCACAGAAAAACTTGTATAGGAATATTCACAGCAGAATTACTTATAAAAGCCAAAAAGGAGAAAGAATCCAAATGTCCATCAAATGATGCATGAATAACCAAAATGTGGTGTATCCATACCATGGAATATTATTTGGCTATTTAAAAAGGAAGTACTGATACATACTACAATGTGGATGAATCTTGAGAACATTATGGCTAAGCAAAAGAAGCCAAAAATGAAAGATCATATACTGTATGATTCATTTATATGAATTGTTCAGAATAGGCAAATCCATAAAGGCAGAAAGTAGATTAGTGGTTGCCAGTGACTAGGAGTAGGGGAGAACAGGGAGTAACTGCTAATTGGGTACAAGGTTTCTTTGTGGGGGGATGAAAATGCTCTGGAATTAGTGATGATTAGCACATAACTAGAATTAGCACAATCTAGTGAATATATTAAAAACCACTGAATTGTTCTATTTAAAATGGTGAATTGTTAGTATGTTAATAATATCTCCATTAAAAAATGCAATTACACTTGACTGGATCCTGGCTGTCATAACAAAACATTAAAAAAGACATTTGGTGACACCTGAGGAAATTTGAATGTGAACTGGATATTAAATGATATAAGGATTAGGAAATTATTGTTAATTTTTGTAGGTGTGATAAGATATTGTGTGAAAATAACTTGCATTCGTGTAGGAGAATGTCCTTATTTTTAGATGCTTGCTAAAATATTTAAGGGTCATCAATCATGATATTTACAACTTACATTGAAATGGTTCATCAAAAAAGACAGGCAGGTAGATAAAACAGACATAGAACATTAATTATTGAATCTAGGTGGTGATCATATGGATATTCATTGTAAGTTACATTTTTAAATTTTTTTGACTTCTGAATCATGGCCATGCTTGAAGGACCAAGGTGGTATCTCATCGTGGTTTTAATTTGCATTTCCCTAATGATTAGTGAGGTTGAGCATTTTTGATGTTTGTTGGCCATTTGTACATCTCCTTTTGAGAAATGTCTGTTCATGTCCTTTGCTCACTTTTTGATGGGATTATTAATTTTTTTTTCTTGCAGATTGGTTTGAGTTCCTTGTAGATTCTGGGTATTGGTCCTTTGTCAGATGTGTAGTTGTATGTTTGAAAGTCTTCAAAATAAATCTTGAAAATATGCATGCAAAGGATTGGGGAAACATGTATGTTTATACAGTTTATTGGAATGTAAATACAGAAAGTCACTTGAAAGTACAATTTTACAGTATTTATTAAAATAAAAAAAGGAGGACATTCACTATGACACAGAAATTTCCATTCTTAGTATCTACTAAGAATGGGGGGCAGTAGGGAATGGCAGGTCAAGTCAATAAATGAAGAGAAGGCATAGTTAAAACCTGCCACATGGTGTGCAGGATTGGTAAGTATTTGGAGGACTGACTCATTAAGAGCTCAACTGAGGTGCTGTCTACTCAGACGTTGCCCCAAGGCAAAGAGTTCATGTAAATATAGGGAGTGGTAGTGTTGTCTAGTGGTTGGTGTACAATGTGCACCAAGTGTTCAGAAATCCTCCCTAATTTGGAAGAGATTTGCCAAGTGATATATGCATATAAGTAGTGATCCCCAGAGAGCTGTATAATGCTTGGTGCAGTAGTTACAGGACCTTTCCTATATTTGCTATTCAAAATATTTAACAGCAGATTCTGCGTGGATACTGACCAATCAGTATAAACATTGAAACAGGATGCTGAAGCAGGTATTATGTCTTCAATTGTTAGATTATAGGTGGGCCCAGGGATCCTTAGGGAGGGTCACATGCTGTTGAGGTGATGGTGGATGCAGAGGGGGTCGTAGAGGAAGGGATCAGGGCAATGGCTCTTCATCAGTAGATATAGAAGTATTTCAATATTTTAACACCTGATGTGACCTTACTGGTATATTCTGAATAGATATTGTTCCTGGTGGTAGGATTACTATTCCAGGAAAGAGCTGGCTAATAGTACGAGGAATTTTGGATAGTAGCAGATGGCTGGCTCACAGTGTGTAGAGAAACAAAGAGGACAAGGCCAAAATAGGGCTTTTGGAAGCCCTAATTACTGAAAACATTTTGATGTCCACATTCCTCTCTGTAATTCACATGGAAACAATTATAAGCCATACAACAGATAAAAAAATCCAACAAAGCTCTGATTTTTCTTATCTACTTCGGTTTTTTATATATCAAATTTCTAACTCTCTTAAAAAATCATTTGATTGGTGCCCTCACAGTGTTATTCCCTAACCACATCCTTATCTGGTTCTCTGGATAATGTAGCACTGATTAGGGGCACTGGAAAGTGACTTCACTGGGCATATGGTGAGATGTGGATTTTGCTCTGGGAAACACTTGCCTTTCTGTGAGCAAAATGGCCATATAAGCTGTAGACAAGGTAAGAGCTGGTGAGGCCAGCCTCACAGCAGACCCAGCTATTAGAATCTCTGGGCTGATTGTCTTGTGGGAAGTGGTGGCTGGTGGTGAGGACTGACATAATATGCAGAGTGGCAGCATGGCAGGGCCTGCTTCATCATATTGAAGAGTTCAGTGAGAGCTCTAATATGAGCAAGGGTTGCCTCACTGAGTAAAGAGTTACTGGGTAGGCCACAGAGGCTAGTATCCAGGTTGCATAATTGCAAGGTACACTCTGATATAAAGCAGACTTGTCTCAGTGCGTATCACAGCTAATGTGTGATCTTAACAAGAAAGCTCTTACTCCATGAACAATTAGGATATACCTTCTCTTGTGAACAAAGGCTGCTTATTGGCATTTGGAGCATGAGTAAGTGCCTGGAGGGTTGTTTTGGGATATAGTGGTGTGAGCTTGGTCTGAGAAGGTGCTGTCTGGGCTCATGCTATTCAGTGGCAAGGGCCCTGAGGGATGTGTCAAGGAAAGAGGAAAGAGCTCCTGGCAGGATGGGGGCTGTTCAGTGTGGTATGGCATAATCATGAGGGTGGTAGTTGGGCAGACAGCTACCCCACTGTATATAGATAGGTTTGAAGGTCTCTGTCTTGGCAAGATGCTGCCTAATGGTATGCAGTGTGTCAAAAGTGCCTGAGCCTAGAAAGAATCTTTGAGCAAATTATAGCCAATTATAACACATAGGGAGTTAGTCCTCTAGAAGCGTTGTACATTGTTGACTACTCACTGGCCTACAACTTTCTATCATTCAATATCTGTTCAGATAAAGAGAGAGAAGTCTCTGGACAGTATTGAATATGTTCCTGGTATGTTAAGCTTAAATAACCTTGTGTCCTTGAAGACACCAAGCCTTCAATTCCCCCATTTGCACTGACACTAGTAGCTAGCTGACAAAAAACATTGGGAACCTCAAGCTTCAGAACCTTCTGTGGCCCCTACTTTCTTAGGCCCCTTCTAAGCCAGTGATGGAAACTCAGTCCTCAACCAGGCACAGCTCACAACATCAAGTGTACTTGGAGTCTACACCTGTCTATAATCTCAGTTCCCTCCTGGAAGAAAAGATACAAGAAGGCCTGGCTTCAGAAACACTTTACCTCAGTTACACAGGAGGTATGTTCCTGAATATGTCACAGATCTCAGAATAAACATGTGAATCTAATAAAATTGTATGTATGAGATACTTGTGCTGTGCATCTATCAAAAGTTTCACAGTAAAATCTCCTGACTGTTCATAGTTTAATAACATATATAATATGGTTTATTATTTAATAACAGTACACGATACACCAATATATGCTGAATATTTTTTGTGCTTTTCTGACATGGTTAAAGGGTTTTGGCAGCTATTGAACCTGTTATTCCATGAAAGAAGACAAAACATTTACAAATTTTTCGCTTCCATTGCTGCTGCATCAGCTTAAGACTTGACACAATTGTGATTTACGTAAAAAGAGGCAAAGGAAGGAGAAGACCTATTACAGTGTATTGGTTAATAGATGTGGTTCTGAGGTTTTGAAGAATCTTGCTTCAAATCCTGTCTCTATCGCTCAGTAGCTGTATGACCCAAGAGAACTTATTCACTACTCTGAGCCTCTGCTTTATCATTTACAAACTGGCAGTAACAGTAATTGTACCCACCCCATGGGAATTCTTGTGGCAATTAAATGAAGTTGTAAGATGATGTGCATAAGCTGCTTAAGATGGTGTCTGTCACATAGTAAGCACTCAATAAATGTTAGCTGTCATTAACACTATGAGGTAGAGGGACTAAAGAATGAAATGTTGACTACTACTTTGTATTATCTATTTTAAAAAAAGTTCTTTTTAAGCTACACAGCTACATAAAACATTTTTTTGGTGACTCTGGTCAGCATTCCAAGGTTTATCCTAAATGACGAATTCTGTACTGACATATAGGTTGTTCTTTACCTCTGATGTTTGCCTGCTTCTTCAATTCTTGCCCGTTCTAACTTAATGTTAATTTCCCCTTCCTCAGCAATTTCTAGAGATGGTAGGAGAAGCTGAGAGGGGGACTAGGAATACATGGCTATGGTTTCTGAATTAGGTGGCATGAGGAGCTAGGCTCAGGCAGGGCCAGGGATGGATAGTAGCTGCTATTCCCAAAGTCCTCCTCACAGGCCAAGTGGAAGCCTTGTTTACAGCTGTGGGCTTACTTATTTTCCAGGCTTCTTGGTTTCTTACTTTACAATGACCTTGGAGATTATCAGAGTTAGTGGATTCACTAACTGCATGTTTTTGGAAGATCAACCATTCCCTCGAACTGGAGAGCTCCATTTTAGGGCCAATTTGAGATTTGGTCCTTAAAAAGGATATCTTCCTATCTATTATTTATAATGGCTCTAGTGATAGGCTGAGAGATACCTAATCATTTCACTTACATGTGAATTATCACCTTCCATTGCCCTCTTTACTTCTTTTCCATTTTCCAGGCAGTTCCAATTGCTTACACACACACACACACACACACACACACACACACGGAAACACACATTGTCCATAAGGCCCACTGATATCACACTAAGGAGAAATCAGCATGCAAATGGAACTCTAAGATATCAGAGGCTCAAATTATATCAGCAACCCAGTGATGGGGCAAGAGAATTGGGAGCTTATGACAATTATTAGCTCAGGAGAAAAACATCTCGAAATGTTCAATATGGAAGGCCAGGTCTAGAGGAAAACGAAAATAAAGCAAATGGGCACAAGAGCAGTTCTAAAAAGCAATCTCTGTGGGGTTTTGGCTTATTGCCTGGACTGTTACACAAATTAAATTATTCCAGTGAAAGCCAGGGAAAGGCTTCCACTAGACAAGCTGAGTTAAATCAATAAAATCTCAAAGACTTGAGATTTCTATTGAGAAAAAAAAATCAACAAGTATTTGTTGTACAGGTACTATGTGCCAGACATTTTTATAAACCCTAGGGATACAGAGGTGAACAAGCCAAACAAAGTTACTGCTCCAATGGAGCCTATTTTTCCCCCCAACAGGAGTTGAATCCTTTTCCAGAACCCAAATTCAGACTATTTTCTCTTGTTCAGGATATGACAGCCCACTCTGACCACCCAAACCCACTCCTCTCATTCCTGCTCAAGACCAAGGCCCAAGGCCCAGGACTAAGTTCTAGGTTCCATTTCCTACAGCTATGAACCACTGAAGAGCCTGGGCCCACTTGCCACGTTGTCTTCTGAGTCCCTATTTCACAACCTCCTCCTCTCCTGCCTGTCCTGTCCCATCAACAGGTTTGCCTTGTAGGGACTAGACATAGTCACATGACAAGCCCTACGATCAAAACCAAACACTCATTGTCTTGCCCTCATTAGGGAACTATTATATACTCTCTGCACAAGCATTGACACTGGCTGGTGCCAATCTGCCAACAGTAGCAGAACAATCAGTCTCTGATAGGCTCTTGGCTCCCACCAAGAGTTCAGGATGAAGCAAAGGAAGAGGGTAGAGTAACAATCTGAGATTGCTGCCAACAGCTCCTTGTGAGCTTAAGAGCTGGGCCTAGAGGTCTGAGGGTCTCAACCCAGTTATACTACTAACTCAGATGAGCTCCTTCATCTTGGTAAGGCACAGGTTGGCAGTGAGTATAAATTGTAAGAGCAGTTCTTCAACTGACAGCATTAGGGAGCAAGTCTGATTTAAAAAACAAAAAAAAGCTTTACATATCGGGGTGAATTTTTTATGTTGTTGCTGCTGACAGCAACGCTTCTTGTATTTAAGGGATCAGACTGTGTAGTCGCATTGAAAAAGCAAAATAGAAGTTATAACTTTCTTTATAGCTAGGCTTTTCCCCCTAAAAGACCACAAAGTCGTTCAGAGGCATTGATACTTGTCCCTGTTAGTTGTGAGAGGTATCTATTAGGTGGCTAATGGCAAAAAGGATTATTGTGCTTTCCAACAGCCCATGCTTGAAACCCCCTACCTGGGGGGAAAAAATCCACAGAGTTATTCAAGAGAGAGAGTAAACTGTGGGAGAATGCCTGGGAAATTGGAAATTATTATAATCCACATTTCTAGTTATACTTCGTGGGATCCAAGAAATGTAATAGACAGATCCCTTGAAATAAAGATTTCCTATCCCTTTCAGTTGCTTTTTATTCCTCAAGGAATCCCACTCCTATTGCTTTGAACTTTCATGGCTATGCTGATGATGTACCCAATCTCTGTCTTCTCTTCAGTCCTTCCTGTAGAATTCTAGACTCACACTGAAAGTCTCCCAGACACCTCAGAGGATGAGTAAAAATCAGCATGTTCTATATCAAATGTGTCATTCTTCCCTCTCACCTACCAGCAATTTTTCCCCCAAACTTCCTATTTTGTTCTAATGGCAACAAATTATGAAATCATCATTCATCTCTTCTTTCTACCCCTACAACTTCCAATCACCAAGTTCCACTGATTTATTCCTTCATTTCTTTTTTTTTTGATTAACAAATGGATAATTACTTATTGCTTAATTGATTGAGGTCCTAGTTTTGATACTCTGTACTAGAAACAGTGACCTAGGATATATTTTCTGTATTAAATACCTTTAAATGAAATCTGGATGGGATTAATCTAATACTGATTTTTCTCCTTCATCTCACTCACTACTACCACCAATTTAATTAAAAGCTTTATTGCTTGTTGTCTGTATTACTGCATTACTGCAGTAACCACTCTGCTGCCAATTAATTTATGCAACATTCACTTGATATATATTTATTGTGTGTCTACTACATACCAGGCACTGTTCTAGGCCTGGGAGATACAATAGTGAACAGGACAGAATAGATTCCTGCTCTAATGGTGCTTACATTCTAGTTGTGTGTGGGGATTGGGTAGTAAACACATAAACAAGATGATTTGACATAGATAAACACTATAAAGTAAACAATAACACTGGCTGATGTATTAGAATGTGATCGCAAGAAAGGGAGGCTACTTTACGTGGTGAAGAAAACTCTTTCTGAGGTGAAGTGACATCTATGCCGAAACCTAAAGGACAAGAGGAAGCCTGTCACATGTAAAGATTTAGGGGAAGAACATTCCAAGAAGAGAAAAGAGCAGTGCTGACGCCTTAACTGGATTGTTAACAGAACAGAAAAGACAGACTAAAATATAGTGAGCAAGAGGGAGTGTGGCACAAGATGAGCCTAACTCCCGCTGGGCCCTTGTAAGCCACTGGAAGGAGTTTGGATTTTATTGTAAGTGTAACAGGAAGCTTTGGATGGTTTCAAGCAGATCAGGTTTTTATGTTTTTAAAACCTCACTTTGAAGGTCTTGTGAGGAATTCCCTGTAGGCCCCATAATTAGTAGTAAAAATATAAAACAGCAAGAGTAGAAGTGTGCAAGCCAGTTAGGAGACCACTGCAGTGGTCTAGGCAAAAGATAGTGGTGGTTTGGGCCAGGTGGGAGCAGTGGAGATCGAGAACATGGATGGATTTTTATGTTTTTGAGGGGGAGCCAATAGAACTTGTTAATAGATAGATGAAGAGGATGTGTTGGGCAGGAGAAAATAGGAACAAGAATGAGGGTTAGGTTATTGTCTTGGACAAATGGTACCATTTACTTATAAGGGGAAGCCTGCAGTCGAAATAATTTGGCACAGATGTGGGAAGTGCACAGATCAAGAGGATGTTTTTGGCCATGATAAGAATTTGAGATGCTATTAGAACCATAAGTGGAGATGTTAGGTAGACAGGAGAACATATGAGTTTGAAGCTCAGTGGAGAGGTGAGAGCTGAAGATATGAAAATGAGCATCATCAGCATGCAGATATTTTTTAAAAGTATGGAACTGAACAAAATCACTTCAAATAAGACTACTGATAAAGAGAAGTAGAGGATATAGAACTGAGCCAGGGGGTGTGCCAACAATCAGAGATGAGGTAGAGAAGAAATTGTCTACAAAGGAAACTGAGAAGGAATGGCTAGAGAGAGATGAGGGAAACTGGGAGAGTGCTGAGTTTGGAAAATTGAGAGAAGAGAGCATTGCAGAAAGAGGACTGTTGGATGTGACTCCATGGAGGTCACTAGTGACCTTGACAAGAATATTAGGGTACTGACAATAGTATACCTGGGGGTAGATGCTTGTCTAAAGCAAGTTGAGAAGAGACTGATAAGTGAGGAAGTGGAAACAATGAGTACAGACTTTTTTTTTTTTTTTTTTTTTTTTTTCTAGAAGGTGTGCTATTAGGGCTATAGAGAAATAGAGTATGCAGTCAAAAATGATTTTCATTTGTTTGTTTTTTGAAAGCAGCAGGCTGCCACCGCATATCTCTGGAGAAAGATTGATGATGCAGAAGAGAAAGATAGCATTGCAGGAGAAAAGTCCTTGAGGCGGCCAGAGGAGATGGCACTTCCTGCTGTCAGAGTGCCTTCCAAAAGAGAAGTTTGGATGATGCAATTCGCCTGCTCTAAAATTCCCCATGGCTTCCTAAATATGCCCAGTTCTGTAGCCTGGTATTTAAGCTCAGCTCCAGCCAAACTTTCCAGCCTTGTTATCCTTCAGGAAGACTCCTGTGTATATTCTATGCTGAAGCCAACACAAGCTACTTACTGGGCCCTTCATATCCTGAGTTCTCATCTACAGGGCTTCATTGGTGCCCTTTGCCCTCAGTTCTACCTGTTGAAAGACTACTCATGCTTCAGTGCTTTCCATGATGCCCTCAGTAAGAAATGATTCTTTTCTTCTCTATCTCCTACAGCACTTTGTAATTCTTAAGGCTTGTGCAAAAACTACAACCATTGGCATTTATGTAGTCTGCCCAATGTATAAAGGATATAAGTATATTCTATTTACTCTCATAACACCATTCTGTCTTATAACATGTTGAGTTTGACTATATGTCTTATCTCCTCTACTAAATGATCAACTCTCTAAGATTGGGGAGTAGGCCTTAGTCCTCTTTGTCTCTCAGTAAATGTTGCAGAGGGATGCCATAACCCTGCATCTTCCTCTATATACAGATGCATCTCACTTAATGCAGGAAACATGTTTCTAAAAAGTTAAGAGGCATTCTGAATTTACATAAATGAATCCTTTATGGCATTTATCTGAGAGGCCATCCAGTTCTACAGAGGCCTTTCTCTCATCCACTGGGAGTACTGAGCTCTCAACTCCTTATATAGCCAAGTGCTATGGCCTCTGTGTGTTCTAGGCAGGGTTATGTGTTATGCCTTAGCATGCAAATAGCTATGTACAATGTAACTGGACTTGCAACATTAACCATGTTCTGTTGCATTAAGGATTACAACACTGACAGAGTGCATGTGGGAAATACAGGGGCATAAAATATTCATAGTTGCCTATTATTTGTAATAATAAACAGTTCTTACACAGCATTTATCCTGTGCTAGTACTATTCTGAATGGTTTGCACATGTTATCTTATTTTTCCTTACAAAAACCCTGTGAACAGGTACTATCCATATCCTCACATTATAGATGTGGAAACTAAGGCATATAGAGGTTAAATGACTTGTCTGAGATTACACAGGTAGTAAGTTGTTGGGCTGAGATTTGGAATCCTATACCTCATCTGTAGTCTGGTTCTTAACCACTATTCTATATTGCCTCACATGACATTTTGCAATATTTTGTACTTTTCTAAGCATTCTGCATCATTTGTATGCTCACAAGTATATATGGTAACTGCTTAGCAAAGACTATGTGGTCATTTTACAGGGGGGTAAACTGAAGCTCAATAAAGGAAAATGACTTGTTTAAAGTCATATTCTTGTTTGACCATAGGCTCCTTAATCTTCATGGAATAAGCCCTCCCCTACACAATACCATCCCATCTATTGTAAAACAGACAAACAAACACACACACACACACACAAAAACACAAGTCAGCCTCTCATCATTTAGGGTTGAGCCTTTTGCCTTTTCTTTCTTTCTTTTTTCTTTTCTTTTCTTTTTTTTTTTTTTTTTTTTGAGAGGGAGCTTTGCTCTTGTCTCCCAGGCTGGAGTGCAGTAGCGAGATCTCGGCTCACTGCAACCTTTGCCTCCTGGGTTCAAGCAATTCTCCTGCCTCAGCCTCCCGAGTAGCTGGGATTACTAGCACCTGCCACCATGCCTGGCTAATTTTTGTATTTTTAGTAGAGAAGGGGTTTCACCTGTTGGCCAGGCTGGTCCCAAACTCCTGACCTCAGGTGATCCACCTGCCTCGGCCTCTCAAAGTGCTGGGATTACAGGCCTGAGCCACTGCACCCACCTGTGTTGAGCCTTTTCTACCTTTCCTTTTGCTGACAGCAAATGAGTACAGTTAATGTGTGTGAAGCACCCAGCACAGTGCCCAGGAAATAGTAAGCCCTCAGAAAATGACCTTACTTGCCTTTCCCAGCCTCAGTCCCCATGCAGCTCTCTCTGCCCACCAGCAATCGAGGATCTCCTCCGGCTCCCAGTTGAGCAGGTCAGCCAGGTGGCTCTTGTTAATAATAAGAGATGAGATTACAGAGTGAAACTTAGATAAGTAAATGAGAAGGCTAGCTTACCTGGGATTAGTGACATGGAAATGGTAGAAACAATAGCTCAGAAGCAGGGTCAAATAGAGGTGATCAGTGTCAAAAGCTGTCCAATGGCGCTCCAGACCAGCATCAACAATGCAGCTGAGGGTTGTTGACTGACCCACAGCTTAGCTTGGCCCTGGTCCATGGAAACAGCAGGTGGGGTGGAATCAGCCATGAAGGTAGTTGCCTAGAATTATGAGACCTTAACTTCCTGAAGAAGATAATGTTGCTCATGACAACAGAACCTACTGCTGGAGGTGTATGACTGGGCATGACTGCTGGCAAGACATGCATCCTTTACTTAACAGAATAGATCCAACTTCTGTTTCATAAATCCAACATTTTAACTGCCTTCCTTTATAAACTTTCCTATTAGCTTCCTTCTCCTTATCCTGGGAAAACAAATATCAGACAGTGAGTGCAATCACATCACATACAGGGAGATAGCAGGCTTAGTAAAATCTCTTATTTAAATGAAAAAGAAACCCATAACCATAAGCTAAATTATCTACAGTCCCTCTCAAATATCAATAGAAATGCTGTGCTCAAAGTGCCAGAAAACCTAACTGTTGAAAATAAAAACATGACATAATTCTGGCAACCTGGCAGTATCTGCCCATAAGATAGTAGAAAGTGTTAGCAGCGTGGTTCTGCCTTTCACTTGTGTCAAATCACCTTAGCAAGTTCAAATTGACATCCAAGGTGATTTTGTATATATTTTGGGCACCTTTCCCATTGCTTGCCCTTATTGGCCTTTTTCCAGACAGACACCTGTACCTGATTATACCTGTAGCATCTGTCGAGGATACTTGTAAAGAATAGCTAACAGCACCTAAGGTTTAATATGGAAGTCAATTTCATTTGGGGAGGGGAGAAGAGAAAAAAAGTCTGGAGAGGTCTATAACTGGGATGTCTGTCCATTGGGCTTCTCTTGCAGAAGCTGTGTATACCACTGTAAGCTTTCATGTCATAGGTCATATAGCCTGAAACTTTCATCTCCCAGCCATTTCTGAGTTTCTTATGCCAACCCCTCCCCTAAAAGACTCAGGTTCACAATCTGAATGATCCAGCTATCCAGCTTAGATGGGCAATTCGAAAATGTCAGGTTTTCTTGGAGTTTTTGTTCCACTAACCTGCTTAAACACATTCCAAGATCAACTTCTGGTAGTCACAGATGACAGCACAGATGGAAGAATTAACACTCATGTGTAAAAGCACTTCCAGAATGCTGCTTTGTAGCTTCTCCAAAGCTGAACCTGAGGGACAGCTACTACAAGATGGGAGACAAGGGTAGATGGCAGAGGAGATCTTGTTGGTCATTCATGGTAATTAGGCCACCACAGTAGCCAAGAAGACACCTGTGTATTTGCTGTTGGTCAGGCTCCACTGCCAAATCCATCTCCTTGTTTCTTTTTTTTTTTTAATTTTACCTTAAGGTCTGGGGTACATGTGCAAATCTTGCAGGATTATTGCATAGGTATACACATGCCATGGTGGTTTGCTCTCTCCATCCCCCCGTCACCTACATTAGGTATTTCCCCTAGTGTTATCCTTCCCCAATCTCCCTACCCCCTGCTATCCCTCCCCGAGCCCCCACCCCTCAACAGACCCCACTGTGTGATGTTCCCCTCCCTGTGTCCATGTGTTTTCATTGTTCAACACTCACTTATGAATGATAACATGTGGTGTTTGGTTTTCCGTTCTTGTGTCAGTTTGCAGAGAATGATGGTTTCCAGATTCATCCATGTCCCTGCAAAGGACATGAACTCATCCTTTTTTATAACTGTGTAGTATTCCATGGTGTATATGTGCCACATTTGCTTTATCCATTCTATCATTGATGGGCATTTGGGTTGGATCCAAGTTTTTGCTATTGTAAACAGTACCACAATGAACATACATGTGCATGTGTCTTTGCAATAGAGTGATTTATGATCCTTTGGGTATATACCCAGTAATGGGATTGCTGGGTCAAATGGTATTTCTATTTCTAGATCCTTGAGGAATTGCCACACTTTCTTCCACAATGGTTGAACTAATTTACCCTCCCACCAACAGTGTAAAAGTGTTCCTATTTCTCCACATCCTCTCCAGCATCTGTTGTCGCCTGATTTTTTAATGATCGCCATTCTAACTGGCATAACCATCTCCCTGTTTGTAAAGCAACATCCAAGGAGTGACCGGGGTTCTTGGGCAGAAAGGAAAGGAGAGAACTAGGAATCTTGACACCACTGCTTTGCAAAAGTTGACAACTCTTTTTCTAGGGGTCTCCTACAAAGACAAAATGAACAAAACAGTGTTTTCCCTTGGGAGAAGACACACTATAAAATGATGACAGAAGATGGAAGCAAAAGCATGAGCAACCAAAGGCCACAGTCCCAGCATTTGGCACAAGTAGGGAAAATAATACTTCTCCATCGTTTGAGAATGTGATGGCAACATGTGAAGCCTGGCTTCTCTTTCAAGCTCAGTCACTAGTTCATTGTGTGGCTTTGAGCAAGTAATTTTGAGAAGTTTTCTCATCTATAAAATATGTATAATTTTAGCCTCCCAGTCTACCTGCCTACTTCAAAGCACGATGAGAGAATTGTATGTGATATACTTTGGGTTTCTTATAATGGTTGAAGCCACTGAAAATCAGAAACATATGTTTTTTAAAAATCTTCTTAAAAATCAGTAAAGAACCACTAACAAGGTAGTATTGTTAGGCAAAAATGAAGTGACAGTGAGAACCTAAAGAGATGAGTTTAGGGTATTTTTCCATGTCAGAAAATTTTAACTTTAATATTGAAAGCCTTGTGGGTCAAGAGGGACAGCAATTATATCCCAGAGACAATAGAAGGAGAAAAGTCTAGTAGGAAATGCTCCACACAGAAAACTAGGGTCCCAAGTGATTATACCTGCAGAATAAGGGTAGACCATAGATGAACCTTGGAGAGCTGCAGCTTGCATTTATACTGTCTAGAAAAACTTAATTAATAAATGTGAATTTGCCCCAGACTAGCAGTGCCTCAGGATTGTCACTAAAGCAAATACAAATTCTCTCTCTGAAGAAATATAACTTTATTCTGGGCTTCAAATTGCTACTACAAATAGTTTTGCAACTACAACAACTAGCATATGAAGATTACCAGACACACAAGGAAATAAGAGATCATGACCAGGAGCCTACGGAAAGAGCAAACAACAGAAACAGACCCTCAAAGACTTCAGATGTTGGACATATCAGAGCTGGACTACAAAATGATGTTTATTGTGTTTGAAGAAATAGAGTTAGACTGTCCTACAGTTTTATATTATCCATGAGCAGGGTAAAAGTATGATTTTAAAACTATGACATCCTCTACTTACATCTTTTATTTTATTTATCTTTTTTTGAGACAGGATCTCGTTCCATCACCCAGGCTGGAATGCAGTGGCACAGTCATAACTCACTGCAGCCTCAATTCCTGGGCCCAGACAATCCTCCTGCCTCAGCCTCCTGATGGACTACAGGTGTGTGCCATCACACCTGGCTAATCTTTTTTTTTTTTTTTTTTTTTTTTTTTTTTTTTTTT
>PVKV010034387.1:0-17735 GCA_004027835.1 Alouatta palliata | reverse complement strand
ACAATGGTTGAATTAATTTACACTCCCACCAACAGTGTAAGAGTGTTCCTATTTCTCCACATCCCCTCCAGCATCTGTTGTCCCCAGATTTTTTAATGATCGCCATTCTAACTGGCGTGAGGTGGTATCTCAATGTAGTTTTGATTTGCATTTCTCTAATGACCAGTGATGATGAGCATTTTTTCATATGTTTGTTGGCCTCATGTATGTCCTCTTTTGTAAAGTGTCTGTTCATGTCCTTTGCCCACTTTGGAATGGGCTTGTTTGCTTTTTTCTTGTAAATCTGTTTTAGTTCTTTGTAGATTCTGGATATCAGCCCTTTGTCAGATGGGTATATTACAAAAATTTTTTCCCATTCTGTTGGTTGCTGATTCACTCTAATGATGGTTTCTTTTGCTGTACAGAAGCTCTGGAGTTTAATTAGATCCCATTTGTCTATCCTGGCTTTTATTGCCATTGCTTTTGTTGTTTTAGTCATGAAGTCCTTGCCTATGCCTATGTCCTGGATGGTTCTGCCTCCATTTTCTTCTAGTGTTTTTATGGTGTTAGGTTTTATGTTTAAATCTTTGATCCATCTGGAGTTAATTTTCGTGTAAGGTGACAGGTAGGGGTCCAGTTTCTGCTTTCTGCACGGATTTCTTCCCATCTTTGTGGATTTATCCATCTGTAGTCTTTGTAGTTGTTGACTTTCAGATTGGGTCTCAGTGGACGTCCAGTTTGTTGATGATGAAGTTATTTCTTTCTGTTTCTTAGTTTTCCTTCTAACATTCAGGCCCCTCTGCTGTGGGACTGCTGAGGTCCACTCCAGGCCCTGCTTGCCTGGGGATCACCTGCAGCGGCTGCAGAGCAGTAAGGGTTGCTGCCAGTTTCTTATTCTGCTATCTTTGTCCCTGAAGGATACCCACCTGATGTCAGTCTGAGCTCTCCTTTATGAAGTGACTCTTTGGATATATGGGGGTCAGGGAGATGCTTGAGGAAACAGTCTGTCAGTCTGTCCTTTATAGGAACTCAAGTGCTGAGCTGTGAGCTCCGTTGTTCGTTCAGAGCTGCTGGGCAGCTATATTTAAGTCTTCTGCAGCAGAAGTCATAAACCTCCCCCTTTTTTTCCCCAGGTGCTCTGTCCTAGGGAGTTAGGGCTTTATTTATGAGTTTCTGTTGTGCTGCTGCCTTTTTTCAGGGCTGCCTACCCAGTGAGGAGGCAGCCTAGTCACTGACTGCCGCAGAGGCTTTGCTGAACTGCTGTGGGCTCTGCCCAGCTGCTGTGTGAACTTCCCTGCAGTCCTGTTTATACGGGTGTAGTTAGAACTGCCTTGGCAATGGTGGCCCACCTCTGTAATGGCAGACTCTCTCTGTAATGGCGGACTGCCTCGGCAATGACAGGCTGCCTCAGCAATGGCGGACTACCTGCGTAGTGGTGGACTGCCTTGGTAATGGCGGACAACCCTCCTCCACAGAGCTGGACCGTCCCAGGTTCAGCTGTGCTTGTTGTGAAACTCTTAATCCAGAGTGTTTCAGACTGCTGTTTTTTTGTAGGGGTGGGACCAGCTGAGCCTGATCACCTGGCTCCCTGCCTCAGAGCCTTTTTTTTTTATTATTATTTTTTATTTTTAGTTAAATCATAAGCTGTCTCCCAGGTGTTCCAGTTGCCTGTTGAAAAGGCGCTGGGATCTGTGTGATTTCCCGTGCGGTGACCCACTGCGCTGGTTGAAACAGCCATGCTGAGATTCGTGGCGCTTTTTTGCCCAGGAATCTCCTGGCCTGGCTCCCTGTTTCAGTCCCCTTTTCTATCAGTTGAATGGGAGACTCTCTTCCTGGAGCTCCAATCGCCAGCTAAAACCGTGCCCAGACCCGTGTATTTTGTACAGAGAACCACTGCACTGGGGCACCGGCCGAAACAGCAGCGCCGGCCAAAACAGCAGTGCCAGCTGAAATGGCTGCGCTGGCTGAAACAACTGTCCTGGTGACCCGTGGGGCTCCTCTGCCTGGGAATCTCCTGGTCTGTGGGCAATAAAAATCTCTCTGGAAATGTGGCTCCACTTACCCTCCATGGTTTTGCTGGGAGCTGCAAACCTGAGCTGCTCCTAATCGGCCATCTTGGATCCGTCTCCAAGGTTGTTTTCTCCTATAAATCTTTAATAAAACATAGTTTGCATTCTTTCCTTAATCTCAGACTTAGTTTACAAACATGATTGCTGTTTCTGCATATGATCTCAGTGCCCTAAGATTTTTCTAACCTATATGCAGGAATGGGTAAAGGTCTCTTAAACAAAAATGGAGTCAGTTGTGTTAAGTTGTTTTACTGTTGTACTGTTACATTATTATTTGGGTGACCTTAAGCAAGAACATTTGGGGTCAGACAATTTTTCAACCTTTTTTTAAAATTTCAAATATATTTAAAAGTATTACAGCTACCTAATCATAACATCATTACATCAAAAAAACTAGCAATAATTCCTTAATATCATCCCATATTCAGTATTTTCACATTTCCCTAATTGAATATTTAATTTTTTTAAGTTTGTTAAATTGAGAACTAAATGAAGCCAACCTTTTGATCTTCTCTCTCTCTTAAATTCATCTACATCAATTTTTCTGTTGAAGAAACTGGATAGGGTATAGGTTTTCCTACAGTCAGGATTTTGTTTATTTTATCCCCATGGAATTTTAAGCACACTCCTCTGTTCACTGCTCCTATAGGTTGATTGATAGACATTTGATCAGACTCAGTCTTGATTTTGTTCTTTTTCTTGACTATACTACTTTGCAATGGTGTCCTTCCATCAGGAGACAGCTAATATCTAGTTGTCTCTTTTTTGTGTGGTGATGTTTATCAACTATTGATAATCTTTGCCTAGATCCTTTAATTCATTAGTATTGCCAATGGATATTCTATCTCACCTCAGCTGTATACACGAGATAATTCCAGAAAGACATTTTTCTTTCATTAACTGTTTGGATACTCCAATAAATAGATTTTATAGGGAAGGCCTAATAATTGTACCATTTCTTCTCCCTAATTTTTTAAAAAAATCAGTTTTAAAAAAATTAGTCGGCTCCCTGCATGTATCCAAGGTTGATTAATGAGCTGGATTTTTCTTTTTCTTTTTTTTTTTTGGTATAATTATAAACTCCTGCATTAAATATATGTAATGTGTTTTAATCCATTGCAAGCATTTTCTTTTTTTTTTTTTAAATATTCAAATTGCCTCATTTTTCGGCCAGTGGGAGACTATAAAAGTTGTTCCTCAGTGCTTTTGATAAGATACTAGTAGTCTTGACAGGTTCTTTGCTTTCTGGCCTGAAGAGATCTTCCAGGCTTTTCTTGCACATTGGAACCAGCCATTTCTCAAGGAGCCCTACTTTCCATTGCAAGAAATGTCATTTGGAGTCTGCAATCTGAGATGTCATCACTACTGGCTTTGTCTTCATTTGTAGGCCTGTTCAGTGTCTAGAACTGGGAAATATATGTGTATGTGTATAGTTACACACAGGCAGACACACAAACACACCCCCCCAAACAGATATATATTTAAAGGTAAGTAGAAAGTTAAGACTGATATTTTCAATTCTAACTGTGGGTTTTTACTTATTATCTATACAAATCATAAATAACATAGGTATACATTTTTAACACATTTTATCTAAAGAGCATTCTAAAATTCTTGGTGATAAATGGCTAAGAAAATAATGCCTATGCTGGCCTTTTGTGTGCATATGTATTGGGGATGATGCTTTGATTCCTTTCATCTTTCTCTCTGTGTTGCAGCCCCTCCTGGCTGAGATGGAGATTTAGATGCTAAGGAGAAGAATGCAGGAGAAACTCAAGTTTATTTATGTTAAATGTTACTTTGTAAAATCTAGCCTCCCACCTTGGAGAAATGACTGATTCTAGGACTGGAGCAAGACATATATAAGATAAGCCTGGAGCATCTTTTAGTGCCAGAGAAGGAAATGCTTAAAAAAAAAAAAAAAAAAAAGGGAGGAAGGTGCAGGAGAGAGTGGTGTATGTCAAAGGGACTCAAGTGCCAACTGTAAGAACTCCTAGTGGCCAATGCTGGAATTTGAGCAACAAAATAAAGCAGCACCAGACTACAACCCAAATTATAAATATCCATGAGTTCATACTAATATAAATCAATTATCTGCTAAATAAGTAAATGGGGGAGAAGAGCCAAATCTCCCATGCAGAGAAATTCCAGTTATTCATGCAGATACTCTGCCCTTAAACAGGTGAAACACAACTCCCACACTTAAGTGTGGGCTGTACAAGGTGACTTCCTTCTGACAAATTATCTCAGTGAGATAAGCAAGGTCAGCAACAACTGTGTTGTGATGCTGGTGGAATGTACCCTTACACACTGTGATGAAAAGGATACTTTGCTTCTGTGGTTTTTCTTCCAAAAACCTATAACAGTCTAATCACAGAAAAAATCAGACAAATCCCAGTCTACAAAATATCTAACCTATCCTCTTCAGAACTGCCAAGGTCATCAGAACAAGAAGACTCTGAGAAACTGTCATAGTCTAGAGGAGCCTAATGAGGCATGATGACTAAATGTCACATGTCCTCCTGCACAGGATACTGGAAGAGAGACAGGATATTGGGTAAAAACTAAGAAAATCAGGATAAATTATGGGCCATTATTAATAATCATGTGTCATGTTGATTAATTGAAGCAAATGTACCATACTAATGTGAAGTGTTAATAACAGAGAAAATTAACTGTGGGATATATGAGTATCTCTGCACGATATAATTTTTCTGCAAATCTGTAACTTAAAAAATTGAAGTTTCTAATGAAGTTACTTTATTTTAATCTTACTAAAAAAGTTCAACTCCCCATTTCAGTGTGAAGAGATCCTTTTTTTAATTCTCAGTCTCCCCACATTTTAGATATCTCTGCTGTCCCTGGGTCATTGGTCAGTTTGATCACTTGAAAGGCAGCCCAAACAGGAACTGACAGGAAAGCCCCTTTGTTTTATTGTATATAGTAAAACTCTTTTTATTATATGTAATAAAACTACAGAGAGCTGCTTTTCAGGATGTCCAAAAGACCATCAAGGTCCAACTAGTCTTAGAGAAACTGCTTGACATGTTGCCAATTTAGCTGGTCACTAACTGGCCCAATTTGTTTTCTCTGTTTGCCTGGGCTGACTTAAAAGTCGCATTTCTTTGAAGAAATTTTAAGCCTCCCCATGGAATAAAGAATGAAAACAGGGCTTCTGTCAATGTAGGGGTAAATTTTACCAGTTGATGAAACTATCTACTGTTAGAAAATTAGTACGTAGGAAAACCATAATGTGTTATGTTGGAGTCTTAGTTGCCGGGCCAACAGGAAAAAAACAAACCAATCACCATGCCAAAGGTTTAACTAAAGGGAGAGGTATGAGCAGGTTCAAGACATCTATAAGGGGTGAGGAGAGGCTCTACCCTCATGAAGCTCTTTCCACCCCAATGTCTGAAGGGCAACTGACAAGAGGATCTCACTGGATTTTTGGGGGCGGGGCCACCTAAGGGGAGCAGTAAAAATGAGGGTGCAGTTCTGCCCAGACAGCCATGTGAAATTGGAGTGGGGTGAGTGAGGAGAAGGGCACTCTAGCCTCCCTCCCCTCCTTCTCGCTGACCTCCTTTGGGTCCCTGCTGTTTGCCAAGTCTAGCTGAAGCCCGAGGGTAAGGGTACCCTAGTGATGGCCACTCCAGCACTCAGCCTCCTGGGGCAGATGAGCAGAACACAGAAAGGGAGAGGATGGGTGCAGAGGACAGGTGGAGAGCGAGCAGCACTCTTAGAAACTTAAGTGCACATGGGATTTTTAACAAGGCCTGTGTTTCCCAGCTCTGTCTTTACTAAACATGGTGCCAAAGTAATAGGAGGGTGCTTCCCACCACCTGCTCCTCCAATGCCCAGACTTCAGTGTCTAGTCTGTTCCCCACAGAAGGAACCAAGAATCATTGTAGGGTGGCTGATTCCACACCTGCAGCAGGGCAAAATCAGCATGGATCTGGAAAATTCAGTGGCCAAAAAGCAAAGCGCTGTGTTGAAAGAACAAAGAGAACAACTTAAAAACAACTTAAAGAGATACCCACTGGCCAAGTTGTGATCATTTGAGCCTCAAATATAATTATGGTATAATCATTTTTATCAAATATAATTAAATATATTTTATATATTTAGTTTTTAATATATTTATATTTTATATAATATAAATATCAAATGTAATTATGGTTATAACCATTTGAGCCTCAAATATAAATACAGTTATGATGAATGAGGATAAAGTCTCCTTAAAAGCCATGAACTCATGAAGATACCCCAAAGAGAAAAATCAATAAGAAAAACACAGACAGGTAATTGTAACACAAAAGAAGGATGAAAACAATAAAATGGCTTTCATTGAATTATAGATTTTAATAAGTAGGTGATGCTCAAATATGTAGGTATTTCTTCTATTAATTCTAAGTCTAGTTTTAAAGAGCAAATATATACTTGCTTCTATCCATGTACATAAGAATATACCAAACGAACTGTAAACAAACCAGAGAATCCTAGAAAAGGTAGATACTGAAACCTCAAACAGGAAGGATTAGCTAAGCTGTGGTCACCTACAAACAGAGATGGGCAACGTATTCCAAAGGGAAGAATTACTTAAATGTACTAAGGAGGAAAACTAATTATGTAGACTCAGTCCTTCTTCCAGGAAATTAAATATTTATATGGCTCGGCTCTACTAATTATAATTTAGTATGTGTTTAGTAATGTGTACAGACTATACCTAGCAATACATCCCAAAGCATGGATTTTGAACTATGTAATGCGGGCCAAGTAATATTTTAAAATTACTGCTTGGAGGCATATTACCTTCCTGCGGCTGCTGTAACAAATTTACAATGAACTCAGTGATACCAAACAACATAAATTCATTCTTTATAGTTCTTGAGGCCAAAAGTCTGAAATCCAGGTGTCAGTGGGGCCTTGTTGCCTTTGAAGTCTCTGGGGAAGTTTCCAAATCCACTTCTGGCTGCTGCTGGTGATCCTTGCCTGTGGCTACGTCACTCCAACCTCTGCCTCTGTGGCACAGTCACACTGCCCCTCTCTCTCTCTCTCTCTCTCTCTCTCTCTCTCTCTCTCTCTCTCTTTTGGTCAAATCTCCTGAGTGTTTCTTGTGGCATTTATGGCCCACTTGAAAAACCTAGAATTATCTTTTCATCTCAAGATCCTTAACTTAATTACGTCTGCCAAGACTCTTTTCCCAAACAAGTTCATATTTACAGGTTCCAGGGACATATCTTTTGATGGAACCACTATTCTTTATATATGTATATATGTATATATGTATATATATATTTTATTGCACTTTAGGTTCTGGGGTACATGTGCAGAACATGCAGGACTGTTGGATAGGTACCTACATGGCAATGTGGTTTGTTGCCTGCATCCCCCTGTCACCTATATCTGGCATTTCTCCCCATGTTATCCCTCCCCAACCTCCCTACCCCACACTGTCCCTCCCCTAGGCCCTCCCAACAGACCCCAGTGTGTGATGCTCGCCTCTCTGTGTCCATGTGTTCTCATTGTTCAACACCCACCTGTGAGTGAGAACATGCGGTGCTTGATTTTCTGTTCTTGTGTCAGTTTGCTGAGAATGATGGTTTCCAGGTTCATCCATGTCCCTACAAAGGACATGGACTCATCGTTTTTGATGGCTGCATAGTATTCCATGGTGTATATGTGCCACATTTTCCCTGTCCAGTCTATCATTGATGGGCATTTGAGTTGGTTCCAGGTCTTTGCTATTATAAACAGTGCCACAATGAACATATGTGTTCATGTATCTTTATAATAGAATGCTTTATAATCCTTTACATATATATCCAGTAATGGGATTGCTGTGTCAAATGGAATTTCTATTTCTAGGTCCTGGAGGAATTGCCATACTGTCTTCCACAATGGTTGAGCTAATTTACACTCCCACAAACAGTGTAAAAGTGGAGAACCACTATTCTATCCATTGCAGTGGGGAGTATGACTAGTACTTGTTAAAAAAAAAAAATAACACGCAAAACCTAAAACCTAAGTAAAAGGTGTAGAATTTAAAAGTCTTATTGAATAGCGCCACCCATTTCCCCTGCTATTCAACAAGCATAAATTTTGAGCTATGCAAGATGGATGAGTGAGGTCTAGAGCTCTGCTGTACATCATTGAGTGCTGATAGCTAATAATACCGTATTGTGCACTTGGAAAGTTTGTAAGTGGGTAGATTGCATACTAAATATTCTTATCACAATAAAATAAATCTAACAGCAATTTAATTACAAAAAGGAAATGCAGGTTGATGCTTTGCAGCTCCAGTTTGAATTCCCTTGAGAGAAGAAATCATGACTAGTAGCTGGGTATCTCAGTTCACTGAACAGAAAACATCGGGCCAAAGATAGAATTCTCTTTCTCTGCAGTCTGGCAAGATTTCTGCAGTCCCAGGAAGGAATCAAAATGTTATTACCTAACCATTGGAAAGATGTTAGAATAAGCATCTCAATAACACTAGGAACATATAAACACAGTATAGAAGTAATAAAGAAATGAAATAAATCCATAGTGTTGATAGTTTAGAATAGTTTTGAATATACCTGAATAAATGTATTTTGTGGTCATTACATTTTTGTTTTTCTGTTGGCTCAGGTGTTTGAACTATTGAAATAAATATGGCTTGCTAACTTTGTTATTATTTAAAATGTTTTGGGACATATAATTATTCAAATTTGTAGTCAATGTTGAAATTCTCAAGAAACATTGGTTTTCTGTATTTTATTATTAAAAATATTGACTAATAAAATTTTGCACTAAATAAATTCCAAAAATTAATGAATATTTCACTTCATATACTCAGACCCTTTAGACTTTAAAGGTGGTATTTACCATTTCAATTAGTATCTGAAATATTTCTTAAAGGGAGTCCTGCTTCATTTTCTCACTTCTGCTGTTTTCAGACACCTCCGAGGGTAACACATCCTTCCTTCTCACCCTCTTTCTGAAAGGGTTGAGGAACCTCTGTCCTTTGAGATGTAGCTGAGTTGTTGGGTCCTCTTCTCTGACATGAGGTCTCTCAAGGAAATCCATATTGAATTTTCCATTAATTCAAATCTAACGTCAATTTATTTTTATTGAATTAAATATTCAGTCATATGTTCCCACCTAAGTAGGGGAGCTAAGCTGTGAGAATGCAAAGACATAAGAATGATATAATGGACTTTGGGGACTCAGGGACAAGGATGGGAGGGGGTGAGGGATAAAAAACTATACACTGAGCACAGTTTACACTGCTCAGCTGATGGGTACACCAAAGTCTCATAAACCACCACTAAAGAACTTATTTAACCAAAACCTACCTGTTACCCAAAAACTATTGCAATTAAAAACAAATTAAATGTCCAGTCATATTGTTACTCTAATGAGTAATTGATTTTTATGGAGTTAGATATTTTACACCACCTCATTCTCTAGTCTCATTTCTTCAACAAAATTATATGTTAATGCGGAATGGGAATTCACACCTTTCCCAAGAATACGGTATTTGCGTCGCTTTTACATGTAATACATATGGACATACGGAGTATTTTTCCCTCTGAGAACTAAGTTTTGATTCTATACTCACTATTTTTGATGTAGTGATTATGTATTTATTCTTGGTTTAGTTTCTGATATTCTCTACCATGGTTTTGAGATATGAGGAGACTTCAAAAAGTGTGTGGAAAAATAAAATAAAGATAAAAATAAAAAAATAAACTTTATTTCTTTACATAACCTCCATCAAATTAAAGACACTTTTGTAAAGCACAATACCAGCCACGTAGTCCATCCCTAAACAAATGAAAAGTCCTGAAAATTTAACCAAGTCAATGCAGTCTATTTTTACATTTTTAACTGAAGAAAAATGGATGCTCTTTAAAGGTTCTTTTAAGATTGGGAAACAAAAAGAAGTCTGAAGGAGCCAAATCAGGACTGTATGGTACATTCCTATTGATTTCCCATCAAAACGCTCACAAAATTGCCCTTGTTTGATGAGAACATTGCTGTAGTGGAGGAGGACTCTGGTAAAGCTTTCCTCGGTGTTTTTCTGCTAAAGCTTCTGCAAACTTTTTCAAAATACTCTCAAAAATAATAAGCAGATGTTATCATTCTTTTTTTTAAATATTTTTTATTGCATTTTAGGTTTGAGGGTACATGTGAAGAACATGCAAGATTGTTGCATAGGTACACACATGGCAGTGTGATTTGCTGCCTTCCTCCCCATCACCTATATCTGGCATTTCTCCCCATGCTATCCCTTCCCAACTCCCCACCCCCTGCTGTCCCTCCCCTTTTTCCCCCCGACAGACCCCAGTGTGAGATGCTCCCCTCCCTGTGTCCACATTCTACTATAAGGACACATGCACATCAATGTTCATTGCAGCACAGTTTACAATAGCAAAGACCTGGAACCAACTCAAATGCCCATCGATGATAAACTGGACAGGGAAAATGTGGCACATATACACCATGGAGTATTATGCAGCCATCAAAAACGACGAGTTCACGTCCTTTGTAGGGACATGGATGAACCTGGAAACCATCATTCTCAGCAAACTGACACAAGAACAGAAAATCAAACACTGCATATTCTCACTCATAGGCGGGTGTTGAACAATGTTATCATTCTTTAGCCCTCGAGAAAGTCACTGAGCAAAACACCTTGAGCATCCCAAAAAACAGTTGCCATGATCTCTGCTCTTTACTAGTCCACTGCTGCTTTGACTGGACCACTCTCACCTTTTGGTAGCCATTGCTTTGACTGTGCTTTGTGTTGTACTGCTGAAGCCATGTTTCGTCTCCTGTTACGATTCTTTGAAGACATCCTTTAGGATCTTGATCCCATTTGTTTAAATGTTCCATTGCAAGCCCTGCTTCTGTCTGCAGCTGATCTGGGTGCAATGGTTTTAGCACCCATTGAGTGGAAAGTTTGCCTAACTTTAATTTTGCAGTCAGAACTGTGTAACCTGAACCAGTTGAGATGCTCATGGTGTTGGCTATTATTTGTGCTGTTAATCAGCAGTCCTCTTCAATTAGGGCATAAACAAGATGATTTTTTTCCTTGAAAATTGATGTGGATAGTCTGCTGCTGTGGGCTTCATCTTCAACTTTGCCTCATCCCTTCTTAAAACAAGGTATCCATTTATAAATTGCTGATTTCTTTAGGTCATTATCCCCATAAATAAAGCATTAGTGTTTCACCATTCTTCTTCCCAAGGTCCACTGTAAATCTTATGCATATTCTTGCTTCAATTGTAGCAGAATTTATGTTGCTTTGTGATGGGCTTTTTTCAATCTGATCCTCGTCAGACATGTCATAACAAGTTAGTACAAGTATATGTTGTGCCAAAAACTGAAATCCATGCATAATTTTTTCATACTATGCATTTTCCATGAATGTTTTGATGAACCCTTGTAAGTAAGCTTTAATGTTGAATGGATATAAAGGGATGCTCCCTCTGGAAATTTGTACTCATAAAATGGCAGAGCATATAACTGGTGGAAATGCTTGTTTTCTCCTCTTAATTCAGCAAGCTGATTCAGAGTTCATGGAGAGCAGCTTGAAACACAATTTGGGCTCATTTTTTAATTTGTAGGTTTTTATTTGGTGGGAAAAGGATAAGAAAGATTACATATGGTCTTTGCAACAAAGAAAAATTCAGCATAGAAATGTACAGTTCTTTCCAAGTTGAACAGCTGCGGTGATCCTTATCAGGAGGAGCATGACAGTTTACTTGGAGATAATCATGGAGACAAGCTGAGGCCTGAAGTCTAAACTTCTCTGTAATGTGTCTCATCATGTCATCTTCTTACACGGTGGTTTAGAGAAATCAAAAACATTTTATCTTTGCCTTTGGAAATTTGGGGGAGGTGTCCTTCCTCAAAAATGATACATTAAGTGGTAGATAAGATTAGACAATTCCTCGGACAGATCTATATTGTTGAACCCATTTCATGAGCCAGACAAAGGACTAAACACTGGAATCACAGAGATTGCAAAGCCAAGGGTAGGCTGAAAGTGCAGTGTGTCTGGGTCTTGGGAACATGGCTCTGCCTGTGTGCAGCTCCATTTTGGTGCTGCCTTTCATGTTGCCTCCCCTGCCTGTGATGATTAGTGACCATTTCAGTATTCAATTCACCAAGTAAAATTCTGGACCTTAATTTTCCAAGAGTGAAGGAGGACATCATCCATGGACTGGCAATAGTGTGTTGGAAAGTCATATTGACATATGAGATCAGCTCTATGAAGGATTAAGGAAGACCATGCCAACATCTCTGTGCAGATCAGCGTATCTTTTGCCCGAAAGTGTCTCTTCCGTCCCCTATGTGGACTTAGTCCTGTACAAAACCACAGTTGCAACTGTGTGACACTTGGTGTGACAGGACATAATTGCCCTGGTATAGCTGGGTCCAAGTCTATAAGAAAAGGAAGGATAGGACAGGGAACTGGTGGCTAACAGTTAGCCCAGCTTCGCCTCCGCTCTTACCTCTTGTTCTTTGTTTAGTCTTCACTGGCTTCCATGTGATGCTAACAACTTTGGGTGAGTCATGAGATATTCTCCTGGTTGATAGGACCACAGTGCACATGTTGAAAATAAAGACTTATCCTCTGGGATCCAACATGATAGATTCAATAGACATGTCTCTTGAGAAGGTCAAGGAGGGCTATCTGGAAATGCTGCAGTGCAGTAGTGTGGAGGGTGGCTGGCATGAGACACAGAGCCAACATCTGTAGCATGTTGTTGTGGACCTAAAAAACAAGCAGAAAGAGACTCTCTAAAAGAAAAGATATTTGGTAATACAGTACTGCAATGGGAATACAAATACCATAATAAACTATGTGCATACTCAGGGGGGTAAAGAAAGACAAACATTTTTAAAGGAAAACATGAGGAGGACTACGTAATTGTTTTGAAATAATTATTCTTAGCTACGAAGATCATTAACAAGGGTGGTGTCAGTCCTAGGTTGGACAGGAAGCTTCTGGGAAGAAATCCTTGCAGAAGCGTTTGTGTGTAAGGTTGCGATGGTCTTTGTGCAAGGTTCTGGTTTTTGTAGAGTCTTTTTCATCATAAGGCGTGCCAGTGTTAGACCTCTTCATGGCGTCCCCTGGTTCTATTTGTCAGGGTTACCTTAACATTATTCACTCCAGTTTGATTCTGACAACTTTCCCATTGTTCAGTCACTCTAATGGAGAGTCATTTGGAACCCCATTACAAGAGTAGCTGTGGCACAAATTCTCCCTTATTGCAGGATGGGATGATCAATCCTCTGCTGTTCCTGTAGGGCCCTTTAAGGAGCTGCCAAGCAACTGCATTTCACACAAGGCATCAACTAACAGAGAAGTGACAGCACTTTCTGGCTGTGAAACACCAATTCTCCTATTCTCATCCTTTCTGCTTCTTGTTTTTGGCAGAATTTTCTCCTGAGTGGACTTTCCTTGTACTTATGATGTGAGACACAGCAGCACCTTCCCAGCTGTGCCCCGCAGTTCCCATACCAACTTCCCTTGTCTTTCTGCCCGTAGCTCCCTTAGATGGCCGCCCTCTGTTCCTCTGGGGTCTTGAGATCTTCTGCCCTTCCTGAGTAGAGTCACTCCTGGTTTATCTGAGCCCTGCAAGAAGAAGCTGATGTTATCTTGTATAAATGTGCAGAATAATCATAAAACTGGAAAAAAACTAGTCTTGTAATTTGAAGATAAGCATGAATATGAAGACTATAAGCTACTGACAGTAGGAAAAAAGAACTCTTCTGGGAAATTCATTCTGCAGGAATCTTTTAAAAATCAGTTAAGATCTATAACAGCAGTAGCAACATAAGCTCCATGCCACAAATCAAGGTATGAGGCAAAATGCCTTAAATGTAATTCATATTTCTTAATATTTTTCACTAGTTGAAAACTACATGGTTTGGCATTTCAATGTTGTGTTCCAGAGTCCCCAGTTGTAGGTTGTTGTAGATTAGCTCTGATTAGCTTAGTCTTTCACAGATACTGCATATATGAATCCTTCGCCATTCACTGTGGTTGCTAACAGATTGATGTCCTCATGATGAATCATGTTAGTACAAGCCATGCCCAGAAAAGAGATCAATGCCTCTGTGAGTGAACGGATCATCTGTTGGGTGGAATACACGTTAGACAACAACTTGCACTGACCTTCTATTTAGAATGGAAATTTTGTGTTGTCAGTTCTGTATATGACATTACAAGGTGGGATATTTTGGAAACATATATAATCTTAGTATTTGGCAATATTTTTAATTTGTGCTTTATTTAAATAAATACATACATGTTCTCTACAAAACAGAGCTACAGAAGAGATCAAACACAATAAAACTCCAGGCTAACTCAATGTGGAGATCATTGCACCTTGGTGTTATTGGCTGAGTCTAAGTTATTGTCTATGTGAATTTTATCTCCACATCGTAGATGGAGCAAGATCAAATAGACTTTAGAGTTGAAATTGAAAATATGATAATTTATGTCAATTTGATATGTACAGTTCTTCACTGTATTAGATAATTCCACTGCCTAATTTTCATATAGCGTTTTCTTCTGTCATCTCACATAAAATTTTAAATGTCAATGTACAAACACCCCAGTTAAATGTCATTTGTGTTGACTTTTTCTCAAGAAAATTAAAAAATAGCAATTCTTGAAATAAACAATAAATGTTAATGTAAGAATTAGAAGCAATGCAACCCAAAGCAGCCCAGCAAATTCAAATTCAGCTCACCATGGAAAATACTTGCAGCTTCATGTGTGTTATGCACACACCTGTGCATGTATACACATTTAATACATATTAAAATTCATCCAGTCTTTAAGCCTAGCTATAAATAGCCACATTAAGGTAGAAAAGAAAAAACAGAAAATCATCTGAGGAGGAGAATGAAATAGCTTCTGAAACATCTATAAGTTATGTAGATCTTTAAAAAGTCCTGTAAAGATGTAAGAGCAAACCAGAAGGAGCGAGGTGCTCTCTAATGCAAATTACTTTAAGTGTACAAATGATTAATGATGGGCAATGTGTTTTCTGCTCATGTTAACTCAGATTATCCATTAGTTACAAAAAGAGCTGCCTGAGAAGCAGCAGATTCGTGTAGAGGCTTGATGAAATTCTGAGCTGTTCCCTCTAGGCTAAGTCTTCTTCAAGTGGGGTGCCAGCAGAAGCTGCATCCTCCTAGATTCCCTTTTCTTTCTAATCATAGACAAAATGAATAATTTGATTTTAGTTACGGTTCTTGTGAATTTTAAGGTAGATTGTTTTGGCTGTAGGATACAATTAACCTATCAGTAAGTCTTCACCTATTTTTATTAAATTGCTTTCAGATTATAGTCGTTGGCGCACATCAAATGATACGATTGAGTCTTCTCAGGAAACCTGATTTATTCTGTGGAGCTGGAACACAAGAAAGTAAGGAAATTCCTTTGCCTTTTCTTTCAGCTGCTTTCATCAACTTGTGATGATTGTTACAGTTGGCCTCTGCTTCTTTAAGAGGGGCTTTTCAATGGTTCTTTCATGTGACACTTCCCTCTTATATACCAAGTCTTGAAAGCTTTAACCTTTGCATCATTCAGTAAGATGAACTTGACTTTGAGCCATTAACTCCCTTGAGCTATTCTCTTGGAGTTTATATTCTGGTTTATGATTTTTTTTTTTTTTTTGCTGTTTTTTCAGTGTTTTTAAAACCAATGAGGTAAGCGGCTTTGCAAGACAATAGTAGAGGGTATTGAGGAGGGAGGATGTGGAAAGAAGAGGAGAAGCTTGGCTAAAACAAATTTCTCTTTGGACATGAATGTTCTATATTCCTATATTAGAATTTGGGTCTAAAAACAAGAAGAAGCAGGAAAGCCCAATGCAAGAATTGCTTCTAAAATATATGTATGTGAAACCAAACCAAATGAATTCTACAGGATGGGCCTACATTTCAATTAGTTTCTACAAACCTCCAAATAGCCCAGGCTGTGTGTGTGTATGTATATGTGTATGTGTATATGTATATATATATATATATATATATATATACACACACACACACACACACACCACACACACACACATATATACATATATATGTATATATATATAAACTTACTTTTAGAATCCTTTTCATTGCAAAGTAAGTTTTCTTTTTGGAGGAAAGAACTAAAATGTTTTCAGAATATGTGCTAGATTTTGAAATGAATTGCTATGGCGGTTCTTACATAACAGAGAAAACATGCAGGTAGATTATTCTCTTGAATGACTAGGAGAAATGCTGATTATATTCCCTTTGAAAACACAAAATGTTACAAAAATGCTAAATAACAAAGAAAAAATGCTATTGACTTTCACTGTAGTTTTGGTTATTATCAAAACTTGACTTCAGTGACAATCAGGGTTGGTGAGTTGTAGGCATTGAACTGGAATTTGCTGGTTCCTAGGTTTCTGTTTAGTTAAAATTTAGGAACCAGCAAATTCCAGTTCAATGCTTACAACTACAGATAAGAAGCTGTAGTTTGGATGTTTATTAATAAAGCTACCTCTATATCTGACACCTACCTCTGATGATTTCATAAAAGAATTAAGAGTCAATCCATGTCCTCAAAATGCCATCTTAAAAATCCTCAAATTGACTTTTACAGGCCCAATTATGTCAAATGCATCATCTGAGTAAAATTTCATGTCAAGAATAATGTTCCATTACCTTTAAAAAACATGAGCAACTACATTATTTAAAAGTCCATCTAGACATTTACATTTCATTTTTTTCAGCAGAAATGTAAAAAAAGATAAGAAAAATTCTTTCTTAAAAATATCTGAATGATAGTGTAGTTGTTGGACAGGTTCTTCTTGCCCACTGCAGAGATAAACCCAATCCACTGAGACAGCATTATTGCAGTAAAGAAAGAGTTTAATTAACACAAGTCTGGCCAAGTGGAAGGACAGAAGTTTATTATTACTGTAATCAGCCTCCCTGAGAACTCAGAGGCTAGAGTTTTTATGTATTATTTTGTGGGCACGGGGCTGGGGAATGGGTGCTGCTGATAGGTTGAGAATGAGATCATAAGGGTATGGAAAATGGTCCTCATGTAGTGAGTCTGCCTCTGGGCTGGGGTCACAGGACCAGTTGAGTCATGCATGAGTCACGGGTCTGGGTGGGGTCAACTGGTTGCTAGATTGCAAAAGTCTGAAAAAACATCTTTTTTTTTTTTTTTAAATATATATACTTTTTATTGCATTTTAGGTTTGGGGGTACATGTGAAGAACATGCAAGATTGTTACATAGGTACACACATGGCAGTGTGATTTGCTGCTTTCCTCCCCATCACCTATATCTGGTATTTCTCCCCATGCTATCCCTCCCCAACTCCCCACGCCATGCTGTCCCTCCCCTTTTTCCCCCTGACAGACCCCAGTGTGAGATGCTCCGCTCCCTGTGTCCATGTGTTCTCATTGTTCAACACCCGTCTATGAGTGAGAATATGCGGTGTTTGATTTTCTGTTCTTGTGTCAGTTTGCTGAGAATGATGGTTTCCAGGTTCATCCACGTCCCTACAAAGGATGCGAACTCATCGTTTTTGATGGCTGCATAATATTCCATGGTGTATATGTGCCACATTTTCCCTGTCCAGTCTATCATCGATGGGCATTTGGGTTGGTTCCAGGTCTTTGCTATTGTAAACTG
>PVKV010034386.1:0-17733 GCA_004027835.1 Alouatta palliata | reverse complement strand
AACTACAGAAAACTGGGCATCATATGAAATCTCCTCCAACCTCATGATCAATTTGTAACTTTTTTCTCTTTTTTTTTTTTAATTTCAACTTTTATTTTAGATATGGGGATATGTGTGCAGGTTTGTTACATGGGAATATTCCTTGATGCTGAGGTTTGGGGTATATATCCCACCACCCAGTTAGTGAGGATAGTACCCAATGGGTAGTTTTCAACTCATCCCCTTTCCCTCCACTGTCTAGTAGACCACAGTGTCTATTGCTCCCATATTTATGTCTATGTGTGCTCAATGTTTAGCTCCCACCTGTAAGTGAGAACATGCAGTATTTGGTCTTTAAAAAAAAAAAAAAAAAAAGAATGACAGGGATTCTGTCATTTGCTAAGACGTGGATACAACCGAAGGTCATTCCATTAAGTGAAATAAGCCAGGCTCATAAAGACAAACTACGTATTCTCACTTATTTGTGGGAGCTAAAAAGTAAAACAATTGAACTCACAGAGATAGAAGAATGTAATGGACATAGTGCTTGATAGTTAGTTTTCTCATCCTCAATCTCCTGTCAGCCTCTATTTTCAAGTATGTCTGTTGTTTCCTTCTTCATAGCCATGTGTACTCAATGTTCAGCTTCCACTTACGTGAGAAAATGTGATGTTTGGTTTTCTTTTTCTAGGTTAATTCACTTAGGATAATTGCCTCCATTTGCATCCCTGTTGCTGCAAAGGGCATGATTTTGTTCTTTTTGGGTTGCATAGTACTCCATCATGTATACATACCATATTTTCTTTATACAGTCGACCACTGATTTGCATTTAAGATGATTCCATGTCTTTATTATTGTGAATAGTGCTGTGATGAACATATACATACATGTGTCTTTATGATAGAACAATTTATATTCTTTTGGATATATACTTATTAATGAGATGACTGGGTTGACAGGTAGTTCTAAGTTCTTTGAGAAATCTTCAAACTGCTTTTCACAGTGGCTGAACTAATATATATTTTCAACAACAATGTATAAATGTTCCCTTTTCTTCACAACCTTACCAGCATGTATCACTTTTTGACTTTTTAATAATAGCCATTCTGCCTGGTGTGAGAATCATTGTGGTTTTGAATTGCATTTATATAATGATAGGTGCTGCTGAACATTTGTTCATATGCTCATTGGCTGCATTTATGTCTTCTTTTGAGAAATGTCTGTTCATGTCCTTTGCCCACTTTTGAATGGGGTTGTTTGTATTTTGCTTTTTAAGTTCTATGTAGACTCTGGATATTAGAACTTTTTTAGATACATAGTTTGAAAGTATTTTCTCCCACTCTGTAGGGCAGTGGTTTACTTGATGTTTCATTGTTGTTGGTGTTATTTCTGTGCAATAGCTCTTTAATATAATTACAGCACACTCCTCAATTGTTTCATTTTTTTAATTATTATTTTTGCAGGTACATTGTAGGTGTGTATATTTATAGGGCACATGAGGTGTTTTAATACAGGCATGCAAGGTAGAATAAGTACATCGTAGATAACGGGGTATCTATTCTCTCAATCATTTATCCTTTGTGTTACAAACAATACAATTACATTCCTTTTATTATTTAAAATGTACAATTAAGTTACTATTGACTATAGTCAACTTGTTGTGCTATCAAATAGTAAGTCCTTTTTTATTCCTTCCAACTATTTTTTGTACCCATTAACCATCCCCACCTCTCCCAAAACTTCTAAACCCCCATTACCCTCCCCAACTGCTGGTAATCATACTTCTACTCTCTATGTCCATGAGTTCAACTATTTTGATATTTAGATTTCACAAATAAGTGAGAACATGCGACCTTTGTCTTTCTGTACCTGGCTTATTTCACTTAACATAATAATCTCCAGTTCCATCCATATTGTTGCAGATGACAGGATCTTATTCTTTTTTATGACTGAGTAGTACTCCATTGAGTATACCTATCACATTCTTTTTATCCATTCGTCCATTGATAGACACTTGGATTGCTTCCAAATCTAAGCTATTGTGAACAGTGCTGCAGCAAACATGGGAGTGCAGATATCTTTTTTTTTTTTTTTTTTTTTTTTTAAAGATGGGGTTTCACCATGATGGCCAGGCTGGTCTTGAACTGACCTCAGGTGATCCACCCACCTCAGCCTCCCAAAGTGCTAGGATTGCAGGTGTGAGCCACCGTGCCTGGCTCTTTTTGTTATACTGACTTTCATTCTTTTGGGTATATAACCAGAAGTGAGATTGCTGGATTACATTCCATTGTTGGGTTTTCTTTCAATTGTTTTTACAGTCTTCATCATAAAAACTTTGCAGGGCCTATATCCAGAATGGCATTTCCTAGGTTGCCTTTCAGAGTTTTTATAGTTTTAGGTTTTACATTTGTCTTTAACCCATCTTGAGTTAATTTTTGTATATGCTGCAACAAAGGAGTCCACCTTCAATCTTCTGCATGTGGCTAGCTACTTATCTAGTACCATTTGTTAAATAGGGAGTTCTTTTCCCATTGCTTCTTATTATTGATTTTGTCAAAGATCAGATGGTTGTAGGTATGTGGCTTTATTTCTGAGTTTCCCAACTTGTTCCACTGGTTTATGTATGTGTTTTTGTATCAGTACCATGCTGTTTTAGTTATTGTTACCTTGAGGTATAGTTTGAAGTTGGGTAATGTTGTTTCTCTAGCTTTGCTGTTTTTTCTTAAAATTGCTCTGGCTATTTGGCCTCCCTTTTTGTTCTATAGGAATTTTAGAATAGTATGTTTCTTATTCTGTAATAAATGTCATTGGTAATTAGATAGGGACATTATTGAGATTGCAATTTACTTTGGGCAGTATGATAATTTTAATAATGTCAGTTCTTCCTATCTGTGTGCATACAATGTTTATCCATTTCTTTATGTCATCTCTGATTTTTTTTCAACTGTGTTTTATAATTTTCATTGTAGACATCTTTTTATCTTACTGGTTATCTTTATTCCCTTGTATTTTATTTTTTTGCGGCTACTGTGAGTGAGATTGAATTCTTCATTTGACTCTGAGCTTGTATGTTATTGGTATATAAAAATCCTGCTGATTTTTATACATGGATTTTATATTCTAAAACTTTTCTCAAGATGTTTATTAGATCTAGGAGCACTGGACAAAAACTACGAGTTTTCTTGGTACAGATTTGTATTATCTGTGAAGAGATAGTTTGACTTCTTATCTCTCTATTTGGATGTCTTTTATTTATTTTTTCTCTCTGATTGCTTTATCTAGAACATCCAGTACCATGTTAAATAGTAGCAGTGGGAGTGGAAATCCTTGTTCTTGTTCTCAATGGCAATTTTTCCAGCTTCTGTCAGCTCAGTATGATGTTGGCTGTCAGTTTGTCAAAGATGACTCTTAATATTTTGAAGTATGTTCCTTTCATATCTAGTTTGTATCTAGTTTGTTGAAAGTTTTTAACATAAAAGGACATTAGATTTTATCAAAAGCCTTTTCTACACCTGTTGAGAAGATCTTGTGGTTTTCGTTTTTAGTTCTGTTTATACAACAATTCACATTTATTGATCTGTATATGTTAAACCTAATATTCATTGCAGAAATAAAGACTACTTTAGGGTGCTGGATTAGGCTTCTGATGTGCTGCTGGATTCAGTTTGCTAGTATTTGGTTGATATTTTTTGCATTTATGTTCATCAAGAATATTGACCTGAAGTTTCATTTTTTGTTGTTGCAGTTCTGTCATTTTTTGGTATCAGTATGATGCTGACATCATAGAGTGAGGTAGGGAGAAATTCCACCTTCTTTATCTTTTTGCAAAGCTTTCAATAAGATTGGTAATATTTCTTTTGTATTCATCTGAAAGAATTTGGCTGTAAATCTCTCTGATTCAGAAGTTTTTCTAGTTTATAGATTTTTCACTACTGATTCAATTATAGAACTCACAATTTATCTGATTGGGGTTTCAATTTCTTCCTGGTTAAATCTTGGGAGGTTTCACATTTCCAAGAGTGTATCCATTGTTTATAGTAGTCACTGAGAGATTTTTTGTATTTCTGTAGGTTGATGGTAATATCCCCTTCGTCATTTCTGATTCTGTTTAATTTATTAGTCTAGCTAGTGATATATTGATGTTATTTATTCTTTCTAAAAACCAACTCCTGGATTCATTAATCTTTCGTGTAGTTTTTTCATCTCAATTTCATTCTGTTCACATTTGATTTAAGTTATTATTTTCTGTTACTAGCTTTGGGATAGATTTGCTCCTTTTTTTTCTATTTCCTCTATGTGTTATGTTAGATTGTTAAGAATATTTTTCTTTTCAATGTGGGTGTTTAGCACTATAAACTTCCTTTTAACACTGCTTTAGCTCTGCCCAAGAAATTCTGTTGTGCTGGATCTTTGTTCTCATGAGTTTAAACTAATTCTTAATTTTGCCTTAAATTTATTGTTTAGCCAAAAGCCATTCAGTAGCAGATTGCTTAATTTTAGTGTAATTTTATGGTTTTGAGAGATCATAGTATTGATTTGTGTCTTTATTTCTGTGTGGGCCAAGATTATGGTTGATAAAATTTGTTTGTTTGTTTGTTTGTTTTTAATTATTTGAACATTGCTTTATTGCCAAGTGTGTGGTTAATTTTAAAACATGTGTTATGTGCAGATAAGAAGAATGTACAGTCTGCTGTTGTTGGATGAAGTATACTATAGATGTCTGTTAGGTCCATTTGTTGAAGTGTCTAGTTTACATTCTGAGTATCTTTGTTAAATTTCTGCCTTTACAATCTGTCTAGTACTGTCAGTAAAGGGTGGTTATCTAAGTTTCTTCATAGCTCTTTAACTACTTGTTTTGCAAATATGGATGCTCCAGTGTTGGGAGCATACACATTTAGCATAATTAATTCTTCTTGTTAAATTGAACTCTTTATTATTATGTAATAACTTTTATTGTCCTTTTTTATTATTGTTGTTTTAGAATCTGTTTTGTCTGAAATAATAACAACACCTGCTCATTTTTGTTTTTTATTTGCTTGATAGATCTTTCCCTCTTCCTTTACTTTGATCCTGTGATTTTTCTTGCATGTGTGATGAGTCTCTTGAAGAGAACATACTGTTGGGTCTTGCTTCTTTATCCAACTCGCCACTCTGTGTCTTTTACGTGGGGCATTTATTCCATTTTTCTTCAAGGTTAATATTAATATGTGCAAATTTGATCCTGTCATTATGTTGTTAGCTGTTTGCTTTGTATACTTGATTGTATAGTTGTTTTACAGTGTCAATGGTCTATGTACTTAAGTGTGTTTTTGTTGTGGCCATTAAGAATCTCTCATTTCCATGTTTAGCTCTCCCTTAAGAACATCTTGTAAGGCAGATCCAGTGATAATAAATTCCCTTAGCATATGCTTGTTTCAAAATGACTTTATTTTTTTCTTTGCTTATGAAGCCTAGTTTGGCTGGATATAAAATTCTTGGTTAAAATTTCTATTCTTTAAGAAGGTTGAATATAAGCCCCCAATCTCTTCTGGTTTCTGGAGTCCTGCCAGAAGTTCCACTGTTAGACTGATAAGGTTCCCTTTGTAGATGACCTACCCCTTTTCTCTTGCTCCCTTAATTATTTTTTTCTTTCCTATTGATCTTCAAGAATCTAATGACTATGTGTTTTGGGAATGTCATCTTACATAGTATCTTGCAGGGGTTCTCTGAAGTTCCTAAAATTTAATGTGGTCCTTTCTAGTGGTTGGAAAAGTTTTCATGGGCAACACCCTCAAATATATTTTTCAAGTTGCTTGCTATCTCTCCCTCTCTTTCAGGGATGCCAATGAATCTTAGGTCTGATCTTTTTACATAATCCCATATTTTTCAAATTTTTTTTCATTCTGTTTTACTTTTTTTTTTTTTTCTGGCTGAGTTGACTCAAAGTACCAGTTTTTGAGCTCTGAGATTCTTTCCTCAGTTTGGTTGATTCTACTGTTAATATTTCTAATTATATGAAGAAATTCATGTAGTTCAGCTTTATCAGATCAGTTTGATTATTTCTTAACATGGCTATTTTACCTTTCAGCTTTTGAAGTATTTTACCAGATTTTTAGATTACTTGGATTGAGTTTCAACTTTCTCCGGAATTTTGATGATCTCTGTTGCCATATAGAATTTGAATTTTATGACTGTAATTTTTCAGCCATTTAAGTCTGTTTAAAAACTATTGCTCATGAACTAGTGTAATCATTTGAAGGTAAAAACCTATTTGTTTTTCACACTTGTCAATGTTCTTGCAGTGGTTTTTACTCATCTGTGTGAGCTTATTTTCCTTTAATCATTGAACTCGCTATTCTTTAGATAAAATGTTTTACTTTTTTCATTCTTTGATGTTCTTGAGGATTTCACTGTGGTATAAGTTGGGTTTAGTCAATTAGCTTTGTTTCTGGATGATTTCAGGGGGTCAAGGCTCAGCTCAGCACTACTGGCTACATGCTTTTACATTGTACCTCTGGGACCAGGCCCACAGCTTTGTTCTCTGGCCTCTCAAGACTAAGCACCTTTTATACTGGAGGTCCCAAGTTGTTCTTGATTTACTGGCAATAATATTCCAATGGGAAATGCTAGCAAAAGCACTTCACTAGGGTGTTGGAAGCAAAGTCCATATTCATCCATGCATCAGCAGTAGTGGGGCAGTCATGCAGCATTGTCTGTGTGTGTGTTGTTAGTGTTGGGGGAGCAAAATCCATGTACACATGTGTGCCACTGAGGAAAGAAGTGGGTGGAGGCTGCAGGTGGGTGCATGCCACAAAAGTAGCGATAGGAGACTGCAGACAGGTGTGTGCTGGCAGGGACCCATCTGCTCTCTGACAGTAGGGTAGGGTCTGCCAGCAAAAAAACTATGGCCATGGCTACCAGGAAGTGCCTCAGTTGTGCATCTGAGGCTGAGCTGCAAGAAGTTGTGTCCAGTCAAGGACCTTGGAAGAGTTTGGCAGGTCAAGGGGATGGGAAGCTCAGATAAAACTGGCAAGCTGGCTTTGTTCTAAGCAGGTCTGACAGTCAACAAAAGTCAAAGGCATTTAGAGGAGCATGGTAAGCCTTGGGGGATGTGTGTCCTTGGTTGAGCTCCACTGCAGCCATTCCCACACCAAACTCTTTAGACTCTGTGCACACTGGAACCCTGTCCTTGGCAGCTCTCTGTGTCAGCTCAAATGTCCTTGAGGATCACTAAGTCTTCTGCAGTTACAATTCCAGAGATTCATGGTGAGAGCTGGTGACTGCATGCCTATTTAACTCACTCATTCCCGAGAAACGACTCACGGCCAGGAATGAGTCCTGGTGATTGACAGCCCTGTGCAGGGTTTTCAGCATTGCTCTCCTTTAGCCCAGGATCTGTATCCTCCCTCTGTCCACTCTTAATGTCTTTCTTCCAAAGTTCTGCTTCAAATGTGTGGGACATCTTGATGGTCTGGTCTCTCAGTGGAAGAAGCTGTTCCTGGCTGCATCTAGTCAAAAATTTTGGCTCTAATCCCCACACCATCTTTGGGAGTGTGTTGGTCTCAGTGTATATCTTTGCTTCTAATACACAAATAAACACTTTATTTGTACTATTTTACACAAATTAGTCTTTCTTTCATTGATATCTCACCCATCACAGTTATGATTTACTTGTACATAGTAGTTAATGCTTTTAGGAATAAAACAGAAAGGCAATTAAAATTACAGTCTTTCTTTAGATAATGTCCTATATCCCAAATTCCCCTTTGACCATCTCCTTCTTTTAAAAAATAAAAACACTTAGTATTGCTGATATGGCTTAGAAATTTGTCCCATCCAAATTTCGTGTTGAATTGTGATTCCTAATGTTGGTGGTGTAGCCTAGTGAGTAGTGTTTGGGTTATTGAGATGAATCCCTTGTGAATTACTTGGTGACATCTTTATAGTAATGAGTGAGTTGTCACTCTCTTCTCTCTTCCACTATATAATATCTACATGCCAGTTCTCCTTTGCCTTGTGCCATGAATGGAAGCAGCCTGAAGCCCTTGTTAGAAGGAGATGTTGACACCATGTTTCTTGTACAACCTGAATATCCATGAGCCAAATAAACCTCTTTCCTTTATAAATTACCCAATTTTTTATATTTATTTATAACAACAAAAATGGACTAAGACATCCACCCTCTTCATTACTAAAGGGCATTAATTCAGCCATTTTTTCCCATCTTTTGTATATTGATAATGTTTTTTTCTTTACTGGGTCATTCTCATCAGTATATAATAAAATTTCCCATCTTAAAAAATCAGTAAATGAACAGACACTTTTCAAAAGAGGACATACATGAGGCCAACACACATATGAAAAAATGCTCATCATCACTGGTCATTAGAGAAATGCAAATCAAAACCACACTGAGATATCATCTCACACCAGTTAGAATGGCGATTATTAAAATCTTGGGAGACAACAGATGCTGGAGAGAATGTGGAGAAATAGGAACACTCTTAGACAGTTGGTGGAAGACAGTGTGGCAATTTCTCAAGGATCTAGAAATAGAAATTCCATTTGACCCAGCAATCCCACTATTGGGTATATACCCAAAGAACTATAAATCGTTCTACCGTAAAGACCCATGCACATGTATGTTCATTGCAGCCATGTGTTCAATAGCAAAGACCTAGAACCAACCCAAATGCCCATCAATGATAGACTGGACAAAGAAAATGTGGTACATATACACCACGGAATACTACGCAGCCATGAAAAACGATGAGTTCATGTCCTTTGTAGGGACTTGGATGAATCTGGAAACCATCATTCTCAGCAAACTGACCCAAGAACAGAAAGCCAAGCACTCTATGTTCTCACTCATAGGTGGGTGTTGAACAACAAGAACATGTGGACTCAGGGAGAGGAGCATCACACACAGGGGACAGTTGGGGGGCGTAGGGAAGAGACAATGGGGGTGGGGAGGGATAACATGGGAAGAAATGCCAGATATAGTATGCACCTAAAATAAAATAAATACATTTTTAAAAAAGTAAATAATTGAATGATAAATAAATTATAAATAGAGACATAAACAGACTGATGATTGATATACAGTTACATATTATAACTCAGTCTTATGACTTTAAATGCTTTTACAACATTCACATTTTATGTCCACCCTGGAAGTTTCCTATGAACTCTGTGCTCATATCTAACTGCATACTTAACATCTCCCATTGAATGCCTGATTGACATCTTAAGCTTACCACGTCAAAGGACAAATACCTAGTCTTCTTCAAGCCTCCTTCCAAATAATCCCTTTATACTTAGTTTTCTTAATTGCAGCTAATGGTAAAGCCATCTAGTTGCTTGGGCAAGAAACCTTAGATTCATCTTTAACTATTGTATTTCTCTCACCTCCTACATCCAAAACATTAACAAATCAACAATTCTGTTATCCCTTCTTTCAAAATACGCTTCACATCTCATAATTTCCTTTTAACTTCACTGCTATCTCTCTGCTCTAAGATCTCACAGTCTTTCTTGGGACTATTGCAACAGCCACTTTACAGATCTCCTCACTCTTACACTTGCCTGAAATACATTTCCTTCACATTTTCACAGTCTTATTCTCGCATTTTATTCCTTCAACGCTTAATATTGCCTCCTAAGAGAGGGTTTCCATAACAACTCAGTGTTAAATAGTATCTTACAGCCACTCTCTATTTTCTTACCCAACATTGTTTCTCTGTAGAATTTAACATGTAACATAGAATTTTATTGAAAGGAACAGGCACTGTAACATTGAAGCAGAGTTTTAATGTTAGAACAAGAAGAATTTGGATATTGCCGAGGCTCACTGCAACTTCTGCCTCCTGGGTTCAAGTGATTCTCCTGCTTCAGCCTCCTGAGTAGCTGGGACTACAGGTGCGTGCCACCACGCCTGGCTAACTTTTTTGTATTTTTAGTAGAGATGGGGTTTTACTGTGTTAGCCAGGATGGTATCAATGTGCTGAACTCATGATCCACCCACCTCAAACTCCCAAAGTGCTGGGATTAGAGGCGTGAACCACCACACCTGGCTCTCTTTGTCCACTTTTTAATGGGGTTGTTTTTTCCTTGTAAATGTGTTTAAGTTTCTTATAGATGCTGGAAATTGGACCTTTGTCAGATGCACAGTTTGCAAAAATTTTCTCCCATTCTGTAGGTTGTGTGTATACTCTGCTGATAGTTTCCTTTGCTGTGAAGAAGCTTTTTAGTTTAACAACATGACATTTGTCAGTTTTTGCTTTCGTTACAACTGCTTTCGGTGTCTTCATCGTAAAATATTTGCCTATTCCTATGTCCAGAATGGTATTGCCCAGGTTCTCTCCCAGGGTTTTTATATATCATGCCATATACAAAAATAACTCATGGTGGATTAAATACTTAAGTGTAAACCATCCCCGTGTCGCTGGTATAAAACTCACTTGATCATGGTGGATTATCTTTTTGATATGTTGTTGGATTCAGTTGGCTAATATATTGTTAAGGATTTTAGCATCTATGTTCATCAGGACTATTGGTCTGTAGTTTTCTTTTTTGGTTATGTCCTTTCCTGGTTTTGGTATTAGGGCTATTCATAGAATGATTTAGGGAGGATCCCCTCTTTCTCTATCTCATTAAATGGTGTCAATAGGATTGGTATCAAGTCTTCTTTGAATGTCTGGTAGAATTTCATCTGTGAATCTTTCTGGTCCTGGGCTTTGTTGTTGTTGTTACCATTTCAATCTCGCTTCTTGTTATTGGGTCAGTTCAGGGTTTCTAATTCTTTCTGATTTAAGGTAGGAGGGTTGTATCTTCCCAGGAATTTATCCATCTCCTCTAGTTTATGCACATAAAGGTATTTATAGCCTTGAATTATCTTTTGTATTTCTGAGTTGTCAGTTGTAATATCTCCCGTTTTGTTTCTAATTGAGCTTATTTAGATCTTCTTCTTCTTTTCTTGGTTAATCTTGCTAATGGTCTATTGATTTTATTTTATCTTTTCAAATAACCAGTTTTTATTTTATTTATTGATCGTATTTTTTTTTGTTTCAATTTCATTTAGTTCTGCTCTGATTGTGGTTATTTCCTTTCTTCTTCTGGGTTTGGATTTGGTTTGTTCTTGTTTCTCCAGTTCCTTGAGGTGTGACCTTCGATTGTCTATTTGTGCTCTGTCAGACTTTTTTTATGTAGGTATTTTAAGGCTATAAATTTTCCTCTTGGCATCACCTTTGCTGTATCCCAGAGGATTTGACAGGTTTTGTCACTATTATTGTTCAGTTCAAAAAATTTTTCAATTTTCATCTTGATTTAATTGTTGACCCAATAATCATTCAGAAGCAGGTAATTTGATTATCATGTATTTTGATGGTTTTGAAGATTTCTTTTGGAGTTGATTTCCAGTTCTATTCTACTGAGGTCTCAGAGAGTACTTAATGTCATTTCAATTTTCTTATATTTGTTGATACTTGTTCTGTGGCCTATCATATGGCCTGTCTGAGGGAAAGCTTCATGCACTGATGAATAGAATGTATATTATGTGGTTACTATGTAAAATGTTCCATGAATATCTGTTAAGTTTATTTATTCCAGGGTGTAGTTTAAATCTATTGTTTGTTGACTTTCTGTCTTGATGACTTGTCTAGTGCTATCAGTGGAGAATTGAAATTTCCCACTATTGTTGCATTGCTGCCTATCTTATTCCCTAGGTCTTATAGCCATTGTTTTAGAAATTTGGGAGCTGCGGTGTTAGGTGCATATATATTTAGGATTGTGATATTTTTCTGTTGGACAAGGCCTTTTATTGTTTTATAATATCCTTCTTTGTCTTTTTAATTGCTGTTAGTTTAAAGTTTGTTTTGTCTGATATAAGAATAGCTACCTATGCCCACTTTCGGTGTCCATTTGCATAGAAGGTCTTTTTCCATCCCTTTACTTTAAATTTATGCGAGTCCTTATGGGTTAGGTGAGCCTCTGGAAGGCAGAAGATACTTGGATGGTAAATTCTTATACATTTTGCAGTTTTGTGTCTTTTGAGTGGAGCATTTAGGCCATTTACATTCAATGTTAATATTGAGATGTGAGGTATTATTTTATTTATCATGCTATTTGCATCCTGTATACCTTGGTTTTTTAATTGCATTATTGTTTTGTAGGTACTGTGAGATTTATGATTTAAGAAAATTCTGTTTTGGGGTGTTTCCAGGGTTTGTTTCAAGATTTAGAGCTCCTTTTAGCAATTCTTCTAGTGCTGGCTTGGTAGTGGCAAATTATCTTAGCATTTGTTTATCTGAAAAAGGTGGTATTTTTCTTTCATTTATGAAGCTTAGATTCACTGGATACAAAATTCTTGACTAACAATTGTTTTGGTTAAGGAGGCTAACAATAGAGCCCCAATTTTACTTCATCTTGACTTTATTTATTTATTTATTTATTGAGACAGGATCTGGCTTTGTCACCCGAACTAGAGTGCAGTGGCTTGATTTTGGCTCACTGCAACCTCTGCCGCCTGAGTTTAAGTGATTCTTGTTCCTCAGCCTCCTGAACAGCTAGGAGTACAGGCATGCACCACCACATCTCACTAATTTTTTTGTATTTTTAGTAGAAATAGAGTTTCACCATGTTAACCAGGCTGGTCTTGAACTCCTGGCCTCAAGTGATCTGCACGCCTTGGCCTCCAAAAGTGCTGGGATTACAGGAGTGAGCCACTGCACCTGGCCCATCTTGACTTTAGATAACCTGATGACAATGCTAATTTCTCACGTGTTCTTTGAGCTTCTTGATTTGAATGTCTAGGTCTCTAGCAAGGCTAGGGAAGTTTTTCTCGATTATCACTTCATATATGCTTTCAAAACTTTCAGATTTCTCTTCTTCCTCAGGAATGCCAATTATTCTTAGCTTTGGTCATTTAACATAATCCCATACTAAGTTCTGTTAATTTTCTAACATTTTGTTCTTTGTCTTTGTTGAATTGGGTTAATTTGAAAACCTGATTTTTGAGTTCTGATTTTTTTTTCTCCTTGTTCTATTCTATTGCTGAGATTTTCCAATATTTTGCATTTCTCTGTGTTCTTTATACCCTGAAGTCGTGATTGTTTTTTACTTATGCTATCTATTTCACTGAAGATTTCTTCAGACATTTCTTCTATCTTTTTCTTTTTTATTTCCTTAAATTGGACTTCACCTTTCTGTGGTGGCTCCTTGATTAGCTTAATTGACCTTCTGAATTCTTTTTCGGGTAAATCAGGGATTTCTTCTTGGTTTGGATCCACTGCTGGTGAGCTAGTGTGATTTGGTGGGAGGGTACTAACAAACCTTGTTTTGTCATATTACCAGAATTGTTTTTCTGGTTTGTTCTCATTTGGTTAGGCTCTGTCAGAGGGAAGATCTGGAGTTCAAAGCTGCTGTTCAGATTCTCCTGTCTCATGGGACACTTCCTTGTAGTATTTTCTGTCTTTTCCTAGGGATGTGGCTTCCTGAGAACAGAACTGTAGTCATTGTTATTTCTCTTCTGGATCTAGCCACTCAGCATGGCTATCAGGCTCTGGGATGGTATTGGATATTTTCTGCGCAGAGTCCTGTGATGTGGACTGTCTTCAGGTCTCATAGCCATGGATACCAGCCCCTGGTCTGATGGAGGTGGCAGAGGAGTGAAATGGACATTGTGAGGGTTCTTAGTTTTGATTGTTTAATGCACTATTTTGGTGCTGGTTGGCTTTCTGCGAGAAGGTGGCAATTTCTTTTTTCTTTTCTTTTTTTAAATTATACTTTAGTTCTGGGGTACATGTGCAGATTGTACAGGATTGTTACATAGGTATACACATGCCATGGTGGTTTGCTGCATCCATCCCCCCATCATCTACATTAGGTATTTCTTTTAATGTTATCCCTCCCCAATCTCCCACCCCATGCTATCCCTTCCCTAGCCCCTCAGCCCCCAAAAGGCCCCAGTGTGTGCTATCCCCCTCCCTGTGTCCATGTGTTCTCATTGTTCAACATCCACTTATGAGTGACAAAATACGGTGTTTGGTTTTCTGTTCTTGTGTCAGTTTGCTGAGAATGATGGTTTTCAGATTCATCCATGTTCCTGCAAAAGACATGAACTCATTCTTTTTTATAGCTGCATAGTATACCATGGGGTATATGTGTCACATTTTCTTTATCCAGGCTATCATTGATGGACATTTGGCTTGGTTCCAAGTCTTTGCTATTGTGAACAGTGCTGCAGTAAACATACGTGTGCGTGTGTCTTTATAATAGAATGATATGCAGGGTGTCAGGGAAGTGGGGGAAAGCTGGCAGTTACAGGCCTCACCCAGCCCCCATGCAACCCTAAAAACCAGTCTCACTCCCACCATGCCACCCCCCAACAAACAACATCAAATTTGTTTCCAAGCAGTGATGAGCAGAACTGAGAACTTGCACCAGGCTACCAGCCTTCCAGCTAAGAAAGCAAGCAGGGCTTTATGCCTCCCTGCCTGTTGAGTCTGTGCACCATATTCATGCCCTCCCCCTAGTTCTGTCCAGGAGACTTTATGTTCAGTTGGAATTGTCACAAAGTTCAGCTGAAGATTTGCTTCTCCCGGTGGTCTTTTCTGAGTTCCTCTGGCAGTCCTCGCTGAGAACCCCTGTGAGACGAGGCAGATGGTGTCCCAGGGGACCCATAAAGCTCGCAGGATTTTTAGCTGCTGTCTTTACCCCTGTATATCACTTAGCTCTCTAATTTGACTCATATCATGGCAAGGTCAAATCCATCTCCCATGATCTAGACCTTCAGGTTTTCCAGTGAGTGTGTGCGTTCAGGGATGAATGTTCCCCCTTTACAACTTTTGCTGCTTGGGCACTCACAATATTTGAGTTGTCTCCTACATTCTGCAGGAGCAATCTGCTTCCTTCAGAGGATCTGTGAATTCTCTCAGCTTTTTTGGTATATTCCTGTAGTAGTTCTGGAGCAAAGGTTTGTGACACGAGGCTCCACACCATGCTCCGTTCGTCCAAGTGGGAGCTGCAATCTAGTCCTGTTTCCTATCCACCATTTTTATCCCATGTCAACAACCTTTGAAGTAATTTTAAATGCCAGGAGTCATAAAACAATTTAAGATTCACCTTAGAACAGGAAATTGTCATCTTTTCAGAGAGAAAGTATTTGGGCTTTATCCTTTCCTGAGACTAGTGCAAATAAGCTGTAACAAACCAGCATGGCTAGCACTGAACTCTTCAAGAGATTTGCCAAGTTGCCTTTGGGAGTTTCCTTTTCTCACTATTTTACAACCCTTCCCAAATCTTTTACCCATTCCCAGAGAACATCGGTTTACCGTGTATTAATCCATTTTCACATTGCTGTAAATAAATACCTGAAACTTGGTGATTTATAAAGGAGAGATTTAATTGACTAACAGTTCTACAGAACTGATGAAGGCCTCAGGAAATTTACAATCATGGCAGAAAGCAAAGGAGAAGCAAGTTCTTTCTTCACAAAGTGCCAGGAAAGAGAGAAAATGTGTGAAGGAGGAACTTTCAAACACTTATAATACAATCAGGCCTCCTAAGAACACACTTATTTTCAGGCAAACAGCAAGGGGGAATCCAGTCACCTCCCACCAGGCTTATCCCTCGACATGTAGGGATTATGGGCTTCTCCCTCAACATGTATGGATTAAAATTTGAAATAAGATTTGGATGGGCCTACAGAGCCAAACCATGCCAACCAACCTCTATAGCCAAAAGGAGAAAGAGCATATCCCAGGAAGATAAGTTGGAATGTTGGCATGGTCTGGAATATTAGACTGGAAAAACACAGACACAATCTGCTTCACCACTAAGAGAACTAAAGATATAAATGAAATTTGTCCATATTTATTAACAATAATTTCTAGACAGCTGTGAGAATGGGTTGGCTTAATGGGATAGAAAAGATGGAGGTACACTCTTTTCTCTTGAGAACATTGCATTTTCACAGACCACTAAATATGAACTCAGTAGATGTGGGACTATAACTAAATTCTATCACTGTCTACTTGTGTGACCTTGGGGAAATCATTTGACTTCTAAAATTCTGAGGTTCTTGGTGTAAGGATAAAATAAGTTGAAGGATATTAAAACAGATTGGCCAGTATAAATTCCAGAGAAAGGTTTCAATCAGTGGTCAACTGCATGAAGAGCAGAATTCAAGCATTTACAAGAAACTTATAAGAAAATGGTGGGGTTTCAGGGTCCGAGTAAAGTAGGCTGGAGTTCAGAACTAGCCCCAAATCCCAGCATGAGTCTGTGAATCTAGCCAGAGCAGGGAAACTATAAAAGAGAATTATAGTCTAAGAGCTGCCTGCCACCGTAAAAGCTTGAGGCCTCTCTCTGATTAGCTTGCTTAGCCATATTTCTGTGCATGTGCAGATCTGCAACAGTATTTTTCTAGTCTATTTGCCATAAAATTTTATATATTCATACCACTATGACACTCATCATATTGTGTTATGGTTTTTGTCTTTTGTTGTTAATTTCTTTCACTAGACTATAAACTCTGAAGGGAGACCATGTTTTTGTTCATCATGGTGACTGTTACATTAGCGGTACTCACGGCATGTGTTTCAAAGTATTTAAGCAGAAACCTATGAGGGCCTGGATCAGGAAGCCAGAAGTAGTTGCACAGAAGAGGGAGTAAATGTAAAATACATTGAAATAATGCTTATGAAGAGATTTAACAACAAATTGGATGATGTGAGAAACAGTGAGAGGAAAGAAAAAGATGAGGAATTTTTAGAGTTTAGTGACTGGGAATGTGGTGATCCCTGTTATGAAAATTGACACATGTAGAAGAGCAAAAGTTTTGAAAGTGGAGCAGAAAATGATAAATTCAAGTTGGAATACGTTAAATGTAAGATGCCTGTGCAAAACCCGGGTGGATGTATCTCTTATAAACATATGTGGTTCCAGAGTTGTGGTGAGGAGACTGTGCTGAAAACAGAGATCAGATGTTGAAGAGGGAGTAAATAAATGCATATAGAATTAGTGTTGGTTTTTTTCTTGGGTAACTTGGTTTTATAGTGGTGCTTAAAATAGGCAGAACAGAAGGAGGAACAAATTTGAGAAGCAAATAAGTGAGTTTAGCAGGAATTTGGATAGTATATGTTCAGAAAACAGTTCTTTTAGAACTCTGTGCCTGTCAACTTTACTAATCTGGGAGCTTCTAGAGGATGGGTAATGTGTTTTGCATTCAACAGCTTTTAAGCTTTTCATAATTCAAGAAATTTTGAGAGTAGTTTATCTTGAGAGGTGTATCTGATTAATATTTAATTCAAAGTGTTATTTTCTGAGAAATTACTAGCATCGGTTTCACATTATAAATTAATTGCTAAGTCATCCTGGGGATGCAAGCCTGGTTCAACATATGCAAATCTATAAACATAATCCACCACATAAACAGAACCAAAGACAAAAGCCACATGATAATCTCAATTGATGCAGAGAAGGCCTTTGACAAAATTCAACAGCCCTTTATGCTAAAAACCCTCAATAAACTAGGTATTGACGGAACGTATCTCAAAATGATAAAAGCTATTTATGGCAAACCAACAGCCAATATCATACTGAATGGGCAAAAACTAGAAGCATTCCCTTTGAAATCTGGCACCAGACAAGGATGTCCTCTCTCACCACTCCTATTCAATATAGTACTGGAAGTTCTAGCCAGAGCAATCAGGCAAGAAAAAGAAATAAAGGGTATTCAAATAGGAAAGGAGGAAGTCAAATTGTCTCTATTTGCA
>PVKV010034385.1:6641-17806 GCA_004027835.1 Alouatta palliata | reverse complement strand
AGCAATTCTCCTGCCTCAGCCTCCCGAGTAGCTGGGACTACAGGCACGTGCCACCATGCCCGGCTAATTTTTGTATTTTTAGTAGAGACGGGGTTTCACCATGTTGACCAGGATGGTCTCGATCTCTTGACCTCGTGATCCACCCGCCTCGGCCTCCCAAAGTGCTGGGATTACAGGCATGAGCCACCGCGCCCGGCCTCATATATGTTTATAATTGTTATGACTTCTGTTGAATTGAAACATTTATCATTATGTGATGATTTTCTTTGTCCTTAGTAACAGTTTTGAACTTAAAAGTCTGTTTTGTCTGATACAAGTATAGCCACCTTTGGTCTCTTATGGTTATCATTTGCATGGAGTATCTTTTTCCATCCTTTTATCTTTAGTCTGAGTGTACGTATAGCTAAAGTAAGCCTCTTGTAGACAGCATATTCCTGGATCTTTTTTTTTTTTCAATCCATTCCACTCTATGCCTTTTGATTGGGGGGGTTTAATCCATTTACATTTAAAGTATCTATTGGTAGGTAAGGACTTAATATTGTCATTCTGTTAATTGTTTTCAGTCTGTTTTCCAGCTCTTTTGTTGTCTTCCTTTCTTTTCTTCTTTTGTTATTTGATAATTTTTTGTAGCGGTTTGCTTTCATTCTTCCTTTGTCTGTATCTTCTGTGTATATACTACAGGCTTTTTCTTTGTGGTTACTATGAGGCTTGTATACATTTTATTTTAGTTATTGAGATGGAGACTCGCTCTGTCACCCAGGCTGGAGTGCAGTGCATGATCTTGGCTCACTGCAACCTCTGCCTCCCAGGTTCAAATGATTCTCATGCCTCAGCCTCCTGAGTAGCTGGGACTAGAGGTGCATGCTACCACACGTGGCTAATATTTGTATTTTTAGTAGAGATGGGGTTTTACCATATTGGCCAGGCTGGTCTCGAACTCTTGATCTCAGGTGATCTGTCTCCCTTGGCATTTCAAAGTGCTAGAATTACAGTCATAAGCCACTGCACCTGGCTACATTTTCTTTTAGTTGCGACCACCTATTTTAATTTAATGATAACTTAAATTCAATTGCATACAAAAACTTTACACACATACTCCCCTCCACTATGTACTCTTCAAGTTAGAGTTTACTCATTTTTATATTGTGAATCCATTACCAAACTTTTGTGGTTATAGTTATTCTTGTTACTTTTGTTTTTCAACTTTTGTATTAGTGTTATGGGTAAATTGGGTACCACCATTACAGTGTTATATTATTTTGTATTTGACTATATATTTACTTTGCTTGTAAGATTTATGCTTTCACATTGCTTATTAGCATGTTTTTAATTCCATTTGAAGAATTCCCTTAAGCATTTCTTGTAAGACAGGTTGAATGGTGACAAAATCAGTTTTTGCTTATGTGGGAAAGACTTTATCTCCCTTTCATTTTTAAAGGATAGCTTTGCAGGGTATAGTATTCTTGGTTGCCATTTTATGTCAATATTTTGAACATGTTACCCATTCTTTCCTGGCCTGCAAAATTTCTGTGGAGAAATCTGCTGATTCTCTTTTTTGAGACAAAGACAAAAAAAAGTTGCTTTTTTCTTGCAGCTTTCAAAATTCTTTGACTTTGACAGTTTCATTATAATATGTCTTGGTGTAGACTTATGTCCAACCTATTTGGGGTCCTCTGGGCTTCTTCAGTCTGGATGTCTATTTTTCCCAAAGACTTGGAAATCTTTTTAGTTATTTCTTCAAATACACTTTCTACTCCCTTCTCTTTCTTCTTCAGCTCATAACCCCATAATGTATATATTAGTTCACTTGGTAGTGTCTCATAAATCCTATAAACTTTCTTCACACATTTTAATTTCATTTTTTCTCTTCCAACTGGATAATTTCAAATGACCTGTTTGTGAGTTTGCAGATTCTTTCTTCTGTTTGAGTCATCTTCTGAAGTTCTGTATTGCATTTTGTAGTTCAGTCATTATATTCTTCAGCTCCAGAATTTCTTTTTAATTTTCCTATATATTTGCTGAACTTCTCATTTTTTTGTTTTCCTTATTTCATTAAATTGTTTATCAGTGTTCTCTTGCAGTTTGTGGAATTTCTCTAAAGCAATTATTTTGAATTATTTATCAGGCAATTCATGGATATACATCTCTTTGGATTATTTACTAGAAGTTTGTGTTCCTCCTTTGGTGTTGTCATGTTTCCCTGATTCCTTGTGATCCTCCTAGCCTTGCATAGGTGTTTGCACATTTAAAGAAGTAATCATTGGCTGGGTATGGTGACTCATCCCTGCAGCCCAGCACTTTGGAAGGCCAAGGTGGGCAAATCACTTGAACCGAGGAGTTCAAGACCAGCTTGGGCAACACAGTGAAACCCTGCCTATACCAAAAAAAAAAAAAAAAAAAAAAAAAAAAAACAGAAAAATTAGCCAGGCTTGGTGGTAAACACCTGTAGTCCCAGCTACTCAGGAGGCTAAGGTGGGAGGATCCGTCGAGCCCAGGATGCAGAGGTTGCAGTGAGCCAAGATTGCAAAGAAATTTCACTGGAAAACCCTATTTTAAAAGCAATGTGAATACAGTTAACACTACTGAACTGCATGTTTAAATTTTTTTTTTTTTTGAGATGGAGTCTCGCTCTGTCACCCAGGCTGAAGGCGTGAGCCACCACACCTGGCCTAAAAATTATTGAAAGGATAAATTTTATATTACATGATTTTTATCCATGCTGGAGTGCAGTGGCACGAACATGGCTCACTGCAGCCTTGGCCTCCTGGGTTCTAGTAATCCTCCTGCCTCAGCCTCCCCAGTAGCTGGGACTGCAGGCACACACCACCATGCCCAGTGAAATTTTATTATTTGTAGAGACAAGGTCTCCCTTTGTTGCCCAGGCGAGTCTCAAACTCCTGGGCTTATGCAATCCTTCTGCTTTGGCTTCCCAAAATGCTGCAATTACAGGCATGAGCCATTGTACCTAGCCAAAACCAAAATTTTTATTGATCTTTTCAAGAACCAACTTTGGTTTTGCTGATTTTCTCTATTAATTCCTGCTATGGCTTGAATGTTCCCTCTGAAATTCATATTGAAACTTAATCCCCAATGGGACTGTATTGAAAAGTAAGGCCAGCTGGTCTCAGTGGCGCATGCTTAATCTCAGCATTTTGGGTGGCTGAAGTGGGGGGATTCCTTGAGGGCAGGAGTTCAAGACCAGCCTTCACCATAGCGAGACCGTGTCTCTACAAAGATTTAAAAAAGAAAGGACTGGGCATGGTGGCTCAACGCCTGTAATCCGAGCACTTTGAGAGGCTGAGGCGGGCAGATCATCAGGTCTGGAGTTCAAGACCAGCCTGGCCAACATGGTGAAACCCTGTCTCTACTAAAAATACAAAAATTAGTTGGGCCTGATGGTGGACACCTGTAATCCCAGCTACTCAGGCGGCTGAGGCAGGAGAGTCTTTTGAACCTGGGAAGCAGAGGTTGCAGAGAGCTGAAATCACGCCACTGCACTCCAGCCAGGACAATGGCAACAGAGCGAGACTCCATCTAAAAAAAAATTAGCCAGGCATAGTGGTACACATCTGGTGGGATAGGGACAGGGATGGATAGAAAGCATTCTAGGCACAGACATGGTGAAACAAGAGAGCAGGGAACGTTCGGGTAACTCTTCTCCAAACCGAAAAGACAACTATTGCCCCTCTGAAGCAACAGAGAAGGAAATTATCTTTTCTTTTGTTAACAACTCAAAACTCTAGCTCCAGACCAGGTGTGGAGTTAACAGCTCACAACACTAGCTCCAGGCCAGCCGAGGCAGCTCGTGCCTGTAATCCCAAACCGAGGTCGGTGGATCACTTGAGGTCAGGGTGTTCAAGTCCAGCCTTCCCAACATGGTAAAACCCTGTCTATACAAAAATTAGCTGGGCATGATGGTAGTTGCCTGTGATTCCAGCTACTTGGGAGTTTGAGGCAGCAGAACCCGGGAGGTGGAGGTTGCAGTGAGCCAAGATCGCGCCACTGCACTGCAGCCTGGGCAACAAAGTGAGACTCTGTCTCCAAAATAATAATAATAATCTAATAATAATAATTATCATTAAAACCTTCCAAAAAATAAAGCACCAGGCTCAGATGAGTTCGCTGGTAAATTCAATATGTTCCAGAAAATAGGAACAGAGAGGAACACTTGCTGACTTATTCTCTGAGGCCAAAAATACGTGAGTACCAAAACCATGGCCAGGCGTGGTGGCTCATGCCTTGAGACCGGCCTGGCCAACATGGCAAAACCCTATCTCTACTAAAAGTACAAAAGATAGCTTGGTGTTGTGGCGGGGGCCTGTAATCTTAGCTGCTCGGGAGGCTGAGGCAGGAGAATCTCTTGAACCCGGAAGGCAGAGGTTGCAGTGATCTGAGATCTCACTACTGCACTCCAGCCTGGGCAACAGAGCAAGACTGCATTCCCCCCACCCAAAAAAATCCATAATTAACAAATAAATAGAAGATCTGAACAGACACCTTACCAAAGAAGATAAACAGATGGCAAACACACATATTAAAAGATGCTGAACGTCATATGTTATTAAGGAATTGCAAATTAAAACAGTGAGATACTATTACACACCTGTTGGAATGGCTAAAATCCAAAATGCTGACACCACCAAATTCTGGTGAAGATGTGGAGCAACAGGAACGCTCATTCATTGCTGCTAGGAGTACAAAATGATACACTTTGGGAGACAGTTGGGCAGTTTCTCACTAAACTAAATATATTCTTACCATATGTTGCAGCAATTGTGCTCCTTGGTATTTATCCAAATAAGTTGAAAATCTATGTCCATGAAAATCTGCACTCAAATATTTATAGCAGCTTTATTCGTAATTGCCCAAACCTGGAAGCAACAAAGATGTTCTTGAATAGTTGAGTGGGTAAACACTGGTACATCTGTACAATGGAATATTATTCATTTTAGTACCTTGCTTAAAAAGTAATATGCTGTCAAACCATGAAAAGATATGAAGAAACCTTAAATTCGTATTGCTAAGTGAAAGAAGCCAGTCTGAAAAGGTTATTTACTGTATGATTCAAACTCTGTGACATTCTGGAAAAGGCAAAACTATGGAGACAGTGAAAAGGTCAGTGATTGCCAGAAGTAGAAAAGAGGGAAGGGAGGGATGAACCAGGTGGAAGGAGGATTTTTAGGGCAGTGAAACTATTCTGTATAATACTGTAGCAGTGGATGCACCTCATTACAGTTAGTGAAACCCCAGTGAACCCTAGCACAAAGAGTGAACCCTAATGTAAATTACGAACGCTGGTTAATAATAATGTTTCAGTATTATCAATTATAACAAATGTACCACATTAATGCAGGATGTTAACAACAGGGGAAACAGTGAGGGAAGAGAGAGTATATGGGAACTCTGCATTTTCTGCTTAATTATTCAGGAAACCTAAACCTGGTCGTTAAAGGGCTTGGGTCAGGGGAGGGATGGGGGATGGGGAACCTATTTAGGGGGAGAGACTGATTTCCAAGCTAGGTGGCAAAAACCACCATGTAGAAAAGCCTGGGCCTGAATAACTACTTATTCAGGTGCCATTCTCAGTGCTTTACACAAATTAGCTCACTTAATTTCTGAGCAGTAATCCCATGAGGTAGGGACTGTTATTATCCCCTCTAAAGGAAGTAGAATATTGTAATACATTATCCCCATTATAGAGGAAGCAGAAGCACAGCGATTAAGTAGGGTGCTCAAGATTGCACAGCTGTAAGTGGAGTGAGGATTTACATGTAGGTGTTAGTATATACAACTAAATTACCATCTTATTCTCATTTATAAACCGGTCAGTCTTTTTAATAAGGAAAATCATCTCTATTATTTTACACACCTCAAGTCAGTGCAGATGGATTTGTTTCACCCTGGAGAAGTAAAGGGTCTTTGTAGAGGTAAAGGTCGGTCTTTGTAGGACTCGTTTACACACAGCCTCTCCAGGGACTGTCTTGAGGAATAGTTTTAAAGAACTTCTTGAAGCTCTTTAAACAGGAACCAACTTGTATTTTTTTTTCTTCTCTTTTTCTTTTTTTGAGATGGAGTCTGCCTCTGTCACCCAGGCTGGAGTAAAGTCGTGTGATCTCGGCTCACTGCTACCTTCACCTGGGTTCAAGTGGTTCTTATGCCTCAGCCTCCCGAGTAGGTGGGACTACAGTAACGCACCACCATGTCCAGCTAATTTTTTTGTATTTTTAGAAGAGACAGGGTTCACCATGTTGGCCAGGATGGTCTTGAACTCCTTACCTCAGGTTATCCACCTACCTTGGCCTCCCAAAGTGCTGAGATTACAAGCATGAGCCACTGTGCCAGGCCTGGAACCCACTTGTATTTTTTCCTTGGAGTCCAGAAATTCTAGACTGTTGCTGGAAATCAGAGTGGCAAAATAGATACTTTTCGACAATTTCCCCTCCAATACTTTTGTCTTTATTTTACCAATATGTCTTTGGCCTGTGCATATTGCCTTGGCAGCCCCTCCCAATGGTCACTCCGTCCTGGACATCTGGCCAGTCCCTCTTCATCTTCACTGTGATCACCCCTGTCTCAACCTCCGTGTCTCTCACCTGGGACCTGGAACAGCTAATTGTAGGCTCTCTGTGTACCTGAAAGGATCCAGTCAGAAGACAAAAGCCATGCATTATTTGAATAGAAAGATAGTTATGCAACCATAAGCATTATAATGATTCCAGAACATTTTCATTACCCAAAAAGAAACCGCATAACCATTAGCAGTCATTTCCCATTTCCTCTTTCCTCCATCTCCTGGCAACCATTTATCTACTTTTTGTCTCTGTAGGTTTACCTATCCTAGACATTTCATGTAAATGGAATAATGTATGTCCTTTGTGTCTGGCTTTCACTTAGCATAGTGTTTTCAAGGTTCAACCATGTGTCAGTATGGATGTACTGTGTGCATTGCAAGGATATAACACATTTTGTTTATCCATTCATCAGTTGATAGACATTTGAGTTGTTTCTACTTTTTGGCTATTATGAATAATGCTATGAGCATTCACATACAAGTCTTCGTGTGGACATATTTTTAAATTTCTCTTAAGTGTCTACCTAATAGTAGAACTGCTGCATCATATGGTAACTCTACTTTATATTTTAAGGAATTGCCAGGCAGGTTTCTACAGTGAGTGATGACTAATGATGCTAGGCATCTTTTCATGAGCTTATTAGCCATTTGTATAACTCTTTGGAGATATATGTCTATTCAAATTCTTTGCCTATTTTTAATTAAGTCATTTGTCTTTTTATTAAGTTTTATATATTCTGGATACTGGACTGTAATGAGAGTATATGATTTACAAATGCCGTCTCCCATCCTATGAGTTATCTTTTAACTTTTTTATTTTTTATTAAAGAAAAATAGAGGCCGGTCGCGGTGGCTCATGCCTTTAATCCCAGCACTTTGGGAGGCCAAGGCAGGTGGATAACCTGAGGTCAGGAGTTTAAGACCAGCCTGACCAAGATGGTGAAACCCCGTCTCTACTAAAAATACAAAAATTAGCCGAGTGCAGTGACATGTGCCTGTAATCCCAGTTACTCAGGAGGCTGAGGCAGGAGAATCCCTTGAACCCGGGAGGCAGAGGTTGCAGTGAGCCGAGATTGTGCCACTGCACTCTAGCCTGAGCAACAGAGTGAGACTAGCAAGACTCCATCTCAAAAACAAAAAAAAAAGAAAAATGAGAAATAGAGACAGGGTCTTACCATGTTGCCCAGGCTCCTCTTGAACTCCTGGCCTCAAGTGATCCTCCCATCTCAGCCTCCCAGTGTGCTGGGATTACAGGTGTGTGCGACTGTGCCTGACCTCTTTAAATTTCCTTGATAATATACTTTGACACAGAAACATTTTTAATTTTGATCAATTCCAACTTACCTATTTTTTTCTTTGATTGCTTCTGATTTTATTTACTTACTTATTTTGAGATGGAGTCTCAATCTGTCACCCCGGCTAGAGTGCAGTGGTATGATGTTGGCTCACTGCAACCTCTACCTCCCAGGTTCAAGTAATTCTCCTGCCTCAGCCTCCTGAGTATCTGGGATTACAGGCATGTGCAACCATGTCTGGGTAATTTTTTTTTTTTGAATTTTTTTCTTTTTGTGATGGAGTCTTGCTCTGTTGCCCAGGCTGGAGTGCAGTGGTGCAGTCTTGGCTCACTGCAGTCCTCCATCTCCCTGGTTTAAGCAATTCCCCTGCCTCAGCCTCCCAAGTAGCTGGGATTACATGCACATGCCACCACACCTGGCCAATTTTTTTGTATTTTTAGTAGAGATGAAGTTTCACCATGTTGGCCAGACTGTTCTTAAACTCCTGACCTCAGGCAGTCCACCCGCCTCAGCCTCCCAAAGTGCTGAGATTACAGGCACAAGCCACTGCGCTGCCCCCCTTTCTTTTGTATGTAATTTTAGTAGAGGCAGGGTTTTACTATGTTGGCCAGGCTAGTCTCAAACTCTTGACCTCAGGTGATCTGCCCACCTCAGCCTCCCAAAGTGCTGGGATTATAGGGGTGAGCCACCGCACCTGGCCTGTTTCTGATTTTAGTGTCCCATCTTATTTATTTATTTATTTTGAGACAGAGTTTCACTCTTGTTGCCCAGGCTGGAGTGTAATAGCCTTATCTCGGCTCACCACAGCCTCCACCTCCCAGGTTCAAGCAATTCTCCTGCCTCAGCCTATTACAGGCATGAGCCACCATGCCCGACTAATTTTATGTTTTTAATAGGGTCAGGGTTTCTCCATGTTGGTCAGGCTGATTTCGAACTCTTGACCTCAGGTGACCTGCCTGCCTCAGCCTCCCAAAGTGCTGGGATTACAGGCGTGAGCCACCACGCCTCTCGATTTTAGTATCCTACCTAAGAAACTGTTGCATAGTCCAAAGTCACTAAGGTTTCTGCTTTTATTCTAAGAGTTTTATACTTTTCAGTCCTGCATTTAGGTATGTTAACCATTTTGAGTTAAATTTTTTTTTTTTACATGTGGATATCTAGTTGTCCCAGAACCATTTATTTAAAAGACTATTTTCTTTCTTTTCTTTTTTTTTTTTTTTGAAACGGAGTTTTGCTCTTGTTAGCCAGGCTGGAGTGCAATCGTGCGATCTCAGCTCACCGCAACCTCCGCCTCCTGGGTTCAAGCAGTTCTCCTGCCTCAGCCTCCCGAGTAGCTGGGACTACAGGCACGTGCCACCATGCCCAGCTAATTTTTGTATTGTTAGTAGAGACGGTGTTTCACCATGTTGACCAGGATGGTCTCAATCTCTTGACCTCGTGATCCACCGGCCTCGGCCTCCCAAAGTGCTGGGATTACAGGCGTGAGCCACCGTGCCCGGCTAAAAGACTATTTTCTAATTGAAAGGTCTTAGTACCTTTGTTAAAAAAAAATCAATTAACTACCCGGATGCAGTGGTTCATGCCTGTGATCCCAGTGCTTTGGGAGGACAATGTAGAAGGTTTGTCTGAACCCAGGGCTTTGAGCCTGCAATGAGCTGTGTCACACCAGTACACACCAGCCTGGACAACAGAGTGAGACCTGGTGTCTAATAAAGAAAAAATCAGTTGTAGATATACGGGTTTGTTTCTGGACTCTCAACTGTATGTCTGTTGTTATGCTAGTACCACACTGATGTTATTACTATGGCTTTTTGCTAAATATTTAAATTGAAAGTGTGTGTCCTATTTTTTTCTTTCTTCTTCTTCTTTTTTTTTTTTTGAGACAGTTTCACTCTCGTCACCCAGGCTGGAATGCAGTGGTGCGGTCTCAGCTCACTGCAACCTCTGCCTTCTGGGTTCCAGCGATTCTTGTGCCTCAGCCTCCCGAGTAGCTGAGATTGCAGGTGTGCGTCACCACACCTGGCAAATTGTTTTATTCTTTATCTTAGAAAGTGTCAGTCCTTAATGATAAACTATAACGTTGACTGTGGGTTTTTCATAGGCGTCCTTTGTTGGGTTGAGGAAATTCCTTTCTAGTTCTAGTTTGTTGAGTGTTTTTTTGTGATGAAGCATGTTGTTTTTTCAAATTTTTTTTTTTTTTGCATCTATTGAAATGATCATGTGGTTTCCTCTTTATTAACATGTTCTATATTGTATTACCATTGCTTTTCATCTTTTGAACCAGTCTTGAATTCTTGGTATAAATCTCACTTGGCTATGGTATATAATCCTTTTTTATATGATGCTGGATTCCATTTGCTAGTATTTTTTCTTGAGGATTTGGTGTTTATATTCATAAGAGATATTAGTCTATAACCTTCTCATGTTTTCCTTTTTCTGGCTTTGGTATCAGCGTAATATTGGCTTCATATGATAAATTAGAAAGTATTCTCTTCTCGTCTACTTTCTTGGAACAGTTCGTGAAGGATTGGGCTAGTTCTTCATTATACATTGGATAAAATTCAGCAGTGATGCTGTCTGTTCCTGGGCTTTTCTTTGTATAACTTTTTTGGTTACTAAATTAATCTCTTTACTTGTTGTAGGTCTATGCAGATTTTCTTTCCTTTCTTTCTCTTTTTTTTTCTTTTTTGAGACAGAGTCTTACTTTGTTGCCCTGCCTGGAGTGTAGCGACACGATTGCAGCCTCAACCTCCTGGGCTTAAGCGATCCTCCCCCCTCAGGCTCCTGAGTAGCTGAGACAGGCATGAGCCGCTATTCCCAGCTAATCCTATTTCTTCTTGAATCAGATTTGGTAGTTTGTTCTTTTCTAGGAATTTACCTATTTCAACTAGGTTATCTGATTTGTTGGGATTGTTCATACTATTTTCATAATCCTTTTTATTTCATAAAGTCAGCAATAATGACACATCTCTTAGTTTTCACTTTAGCAATTTGAATCGTCTCTCTTTTTTTCTTGGTCAGTCTAGATAAAGGTTTGTCAGTTTTTTTGATTCTTTTCAAAGAACTGACTTTGTTTCACTAATATTTCTCTATTTTCTATTCTTTGTTTTTGCTCTGCATATTTCTCCCTTCTGCTTGCTGTGGGTTTAGTTTGCACTTTTCTTTCTAGTTTAAGATGAATGAGCCGGGCGCGGTGGCTCACGCCTGTAATCCCAGCACTTTGGGAGGCCGAGGCGGGTGGATCACGAGGTCAAGAGATCGAGACCATCCTGGTCAACATGGTGAAACCCCGTCTCTAC
>PVKV010034384.1:0-17737 GCA_004027835.1 Alouatta palliata | reverse complement strand
GGAGGATGGGGAGGAAGAGAAAGAGAAAGAGTGAGGGAGGGAGGGGGGGAGGAGGAGAGAGTGGAGGAAGAGACAGCAGAGGAAGTGGGGGAGGCTGGGGAGGGAGAACTTGAGCTGTGCTTTATGTCTGTTCCTGTGGAATTTCAGGTGTAAGCATCTGTGGGAAGTCCCCTTCCCAACACTGGAGCACCTTCCTTGGGCCTGGCTGGAGGGCGTGTTTGCGGTCCCCAGCAGGGCACAGGCCCTTGCAGAGCTGTGCACACTTTTGTGCTGGCCCCAGGAATCCCCCTGCAGGGCGTCCTCCATGTTCCTGGGCCTTGCCTCCCTCTGCTGTCACTGTGCTTGGCGGTATATGTGCTATCTTCTGTCTGGGATCTCTTCTGTGGCCCCGGGGATGTCTCCCTATCAGCCTTGTCTTTTGTGCTCACCCCGGAGGGGATCTCTGTTCCCTCAGTGCCCCACAGAGCCCCAGAATGCCTCAGCTGAGGGAGAAGGGGCCTGGAGGCATGTTCAGATCCCTTTGCAACCTCCCAGATGACCACAGACTTGCTCAAAACCCCAGTGATGGGAAATCTATCGTGTCTACCTGAACAAACAGTTCTGATTCTGAGAAAGTCCTTCTTCTCATCCTTACCCCAAATCTACCTCCTCATAGCTTCTATCAAGTGGTCTAATTCTGCTTATCATGACTGCACGGGAGGAGGCTGATGGCCCTGTGAACATTTTTCTAAGAAGGGCTGGGTAGGGATGAAGGCGCTACAGGAGGTGGTGCAGGGATGTGGGGGAGGAGGTGGGCTCCACCTCCCCCATGTTTTAAGCCCAGCTAAAGCCTCTGCTCTTTCAGGGACCATCTTTCCTTGCTCCAAACTTTACCAGCCTCCCCTCCTCTAAGCTCCTTTATCATTGTATAAAACAATTTTGTACTTGACTTATTGCCGATACAGAGACTCATCTCCTTAAATAGATGATAAGTTCTTGAAGGATAGGGAGGGTGTCTCCTGTGAGTTTTCTATCCATGACTCTGCCCAGGATGGTATTGCACTTTATCAAGGGATCAATAATTATTTGTTGATAAATTGTTGTGTATTCTCCTCCATGAATATTGGGGCAAGATTGGCATCAGTGTGAAGGGCATAGTTTAGAAATTTCGGTTAGGCTTGGCCTCCTAAAGGATGGTGATAACAGGACTCATCTCAAAGGTGGTGATAGGATGAACAAGATAGGTGAGTAGTGCCTGGCACAGGGCCTACCCCACAGTAAGCCCTTCAAACTAATCAGCAGCTCTTATTACTGTGAGGGCGTCTGAAGGAGCTCTTATTACTGTGAGGGAGTCTGAAGGGGCTCTTATTACTGTGAGGGAGTCTGAAGGGGCTCTTATTACTGTGAGGGAGTCTGAAGGGGCTCTTATTACTGTGAGGCAATCAAGAGCAAGGGACCTGCAGGATCACAGGCTCACTGTCATCTTTACAAGTCAGAGGCATGCATGAAGAGAGTGGATATTAATTACTTCACAGCTTAACAACCAGGATCATGGGGAAGGGGACACCCAAGGGATGTTTTTGATGAAGGCAGAAGAGGTTCTGGAGGGCAAAAAACTTCAAAGCTTGAATGGGGAACCAGAGAAGGAGGATTAGAGCCTCCAGCACAGGAGAGAAGCCAGTGGAGGCATTTGGGCAAGTCTGGCATCCTCTACGGTGTTGCTATAGGTTTATATCTCCTATTAAATCCGACTACAACCCAGCCAGGTGCACAGTCACCTTAAGACATTCAATCAGTACAAAGGGTAGAGCCTTAAGCCCTCAAAGCCCATCTACTACAGGAGTCACAGATTTAGATACCTTCCGGGGAACGCAGGTGACAGAAAACAAGGAAGGGGACAGAATGCAAGACGATGGGGAGGAGAGCCCATATGCCCACCCAAGGGGTGCTGCTAGACTCAGTTCCACACAGAAAGGGGTTTCGTAGAGCCAGATATTCCTGTTCTTCAAGAGAAACCTGGCAACCAGAGGTTTATGTGCAATCTCCAAGTTTTTAAATGTTGGCAACAAATTTATATACTTTTTAAAATCGCGGTGGGCCAAACAGAACATATCCATGGAGTCAGATGTATCCTTCCTGCTGGCAGGGTATGAAATCTGAGATGAGGGAGGCGTATACTCCAAAGAGATTTTACTTCATGGCAAGACAGTTGGACTCAGGATTCAAGACTCCCTCTGACTTGGAAGCCCTAAGATAGGTGGCTTGAGCAGACAAGCTCTAGGAGGGCATGGTGTGGCTTCCTTCTGTCATTCTCTCTCTAGGCAACCTCTATTCTGATATTCAACTAGAGTGAGATGGGTGTAGGTGACGGGTTTCATGGCCAGCCCCAGGCCCCAGGAGGTCACTGCAGCTTAAAATCATAAATGGTACAAGGCCTGGCTAAGGGTGGGCAGGCCAGGAGAGCAGGGATGGCTCGAGCCCAGGCCAGCAGCGCAGGGATAGGTGATCTCTTGAAGCCCCTACTGATGGTCATGGAAACCAGTATGGGTTTGGAGCCCCCTCTTTGAGGTGTGTTGTCCCCTTCAGGGTCTTGCGAAGACCTTCCCTTCTCCAGGACGGGGAGGCCACTTATGTGTTATATAAAACGAAATAACATCATTGGCTTCCCTCTGTTTTCCTGTTGATTGACTTTTATAGCTTGCAAACATTATGCTGGATTGGTAAATTGCAATAAATTTAATCAAGAATTATTTTATTCAGCCTACTAATGAGGAATAATAGCGTATGTATCAATTAGACCTGTCAATTTGTGTGAGGAAATAGATTTACAAAGGGATAGTAAGCAAAAAAAAAAAAAAAAAAGAGAATCATTGGTATCAATTCACTTCATTATTTTTAATTTGCTGTGAATATTGAGTGTTCCTAACATAAAATCATTCCTCAATTAAAATAAAACAGCTGCACTGCTCTCGGCTCCTCATCCCTTGTTTTTGCTTACAGATTAGCAGTTGTCATCGGTTTCAGTCTGTTGTCATCTCATTAATTTGCACCCATAAATGGGTAAAAAAAAAAAAAGTATTCTCAACTGTCAGTGAAAAACGTAGCAGAGCAAAATGCTTTTCTCATGTTTGGGGGAAAACAGCAGGATTACCGCAGCAAGGAATGGGTGGAGGGTGTAAGGGTGGAGCCGCAGGAAAGCCAGGCCCTGCGTGGCTTAGTTGGGACTCCTGGTAATTCTCCAGGCCCTCACCAGGGCCCTTTGCTGTATCTCCCGTGATAAATTATTTGAAAAAATGGCTATGAGCATTGCCTTCCACCCCCTGTCTCTTTCCAATGTGACTTTACCATTCTTTCCACCAGTAGGTAGAATCTCTGTCCCTCCATTTGAATCTAAGCTCGTCATGTACCTTGCTTTGGCCAACAGAATGCAGCAGAGAAAACAACGTGCATTTCTGAGGCTCGGCTTCAAAAGGCCTTTCATGCCTCTTCTCTGTTTCTTTTGGAATGCTGTAAACTCCATCTCGACAAGCCCAGGCCAGCTTGCTGGAGGAGGAGAAACCATGTAGAGTGAGACATGCCATCTCAGCTGAGGTTATCTTAGATTATCCAGGCTCCCAGTGACTTGGCAGTTGACTGCAGACACAAGAGTGAGCCCAGCCTAGTCTAGAAGAACTGCTCTGCTGAACCCAGCACTCACTGCTGGCTCACAGATAGTGAGCTGGGTGGTTACTTGTGATTTAAGCCACTGTATTTTGGGATATTTTGTTATGCAGCAAGAGCTAACTGATACATGCCCATTATTTCAGAGCAGTCTGGAGTGGCAGGTTGAATTTGGAAATTGAAGAAAGGCTTAGTGTCAGATGCCCAGAGTCTGGGTAGGAGAGAGATCTGGGACATGAATGAGAACACTCAGGGTTATTGCATTCTCACAGCAGGACTTCCAGTAGCCTGGGAGAATTTGTGTTTGTGCACGCTGCAAAAGGGGTCACATGTGTTTGTGTGCAAGTGTATGTGGTTCTCTGCACGCATGCACATAATTGTATACATGCATTCTTATGTGTAGACCTGATATGTGCAATAAGCGTCCTTTTGTGAACCCCAAAAGAAGGGTTAAGTATAGGCGAAGGTGTTCTCCTCCTTCTCCCAATTATGCTTCAGACCTGTAACTTAGCTACTGGTCAGATGCACATGGGTTCATGTTCCCCTGGAGAATTTCACTCTGTGCATCTCTCTTGGACAGTTTGGGCTGCTGTAACTAAGTGCCATAGCCTGGGTGACTTAAACAACAAACGTTTATTTCTCACTGTCCTAGAGGCTGAGAAGTCCAAGATCAAGGAGCTGACAGAGCCAGTGGTTCATAGGCAGCTGTCTTCTCCTTGGGTCCTCCCATAGTGGAGAGCAGAGAGAGAGAGAGATCCCATGTCCTACTCTTCTTATAAGGGTGCTAATTCCATTATGGGGATCCTCTCCTCTTGACATAATCTAACCTCTATTGCTTCCCAAAGGCTCCACCTCCAAGTACCATCACTCCTGGGCTTAGAATTTTAACACAGGAATTTGATAGGGAGACAAACATTCAGTCCCTAACAGTACCTGAGTGGATTATTACCTCTTTCCCTAACTTCCACATCTCAGCAAACTCCTGGATCAACACCAGGGCTCATGAATAAAGCATTCCAGAGCACCCTTAGAAGCTAACTATGACAGAGGAGGGTCTGACCTGCAGCCAACCTGATGTGGCTGTGGCAAGAACTGACTCAGTTTATGAAACAACCTCAGGATTCTCATCGAAGCCATGTGAGGGGAAGGTGAACCAGAAAAGAATGACATGACCAGCATCTTCAGAGAGCAGGAGGCAGAGGCAGGCAGTCAGCCAAGGCTCCACACTCCCACACTAGTGCCTTTTCTGCTGTGCCAATTTGACTTCATTGCCACCTTGGCTTCATGGTACTGCCTTGCCATGGTCTCCAGGTGCAGGCTCAAGTGCTGATTCTCTTTGCTAATCAGAAAGTTTAAAGGGGTTTCAGGAGAGAAAGATACATCAAACTACCATGCAGAGAAGTGACATCAGCCCTGATCCTGGTGAGCATCCCAGATGAAGCACAGGGGTGGTCCGCCCATAGCCAGGATTGGCAGGTATTGCTGCAGACACCAAGCACTCATGAACGCATGAAGGCCTCTTCCTGCCCACTCAAATCCTGATTATACGCTGGCCATTTATTGAGTGCTACCATGGACTGGATGCCGTGCTGAGCTCTTTACAAATATCTACACCACAAAAGGACAGAAGAGGTAGATATTACCAATCTCATTTTACAGAGGAGTAGAGTACACCCAAAAGACATTAAACAATTTGTTCTGTTCAAGGTCAAATACCACTAAGAGGAAAGTTGAAACAGGATCTGATAACAAAGTTCATGTCTTTCAAATACCCTGTGACAATCGAGTACTGTCTAAAGTATAACATGGAACTCTTCAGTCATTCACATTTTAGTATAAATTTACATGTCTTAGTCCTCTGGTTCACGGGCTGAGGACAGGGCACTAGAGGAAACGTTCTTGGAGATGGGAACACTTATGCATCTGTGACATGGGGGCATGTTAATGCTCTGAATGGCCCCCTCCAAGTCTAGAGTAAACGCAGCCCATACAAACCATGAGGACCAAGAGAAAGAGAGTGGTGCTTCTCCAATGACTATATATGTATTGTGTGACCAGGAAAGGGGAAAATGAATGCGTGACAGCCCAGATGACACATGTTTTTCTACCCCTATCATCTTCCCTTGCCCCCCACCCAAATAAGTTTGTTGTTGTTGTTGTTGTTGAGAGGGAGGGTCTTACTCTGTTGCCCAGGCTGGAGTGCAGTGGCACGATCTCAGCTCACGGCAGCCTCGACCTCCAGATTCGAGTGATCCACATCAGCTACTCAAGCAGCTGGGACTACAGGTGTGCACCACCACATCTGGGTAATGTTTGTTTTTTTATAGAGATGGGGTTTTGCCATGTTGCCCAGGCTGGTCTCAAACTCCTGGGCTCAAGCGATCCTCCTTCCTCGGCCTCCCAAAGAGCTGGCACTGCAGAAGTGAGCCAACATGGCTGGTCTCCAGTAAGTTTTAGAGATGTCCTTTGCAAACCTTCCCAGGCGAGAGTCCTTGGCCTGCCTCTTGCTCGTGTCCTCAGAGGCTCCTTGAGGGTCTCCTGCCAAGACCGTAATGAATGATCTATACACTGCTATCTGTGGGTCACCTTCCAGAGTGTGAAGAGCAATGACCTCGTTTGGAGCGCATCCTTCCCCCAAGAGTGCTCCTTCACATAGAGTAATGGAAACTGATGTGATTGAATTATGTTTATAGATGCCGTTGGTCTTGGTGCAGCCCAGAATACCTTATAAACTGTCAGTCAAATCTCCAGCAATCAACTCTTATGTCTTTGGGAAGAAGGCAGGTGCTGTTTAACTCTACAGGATGACCATGCTATGTGTGTGGACAGAGAAACGCCCCCTCCCCATGGTCACTGGCAGGCACACAATTATTCACCTGAACATTTGCTCACTTGATGGCCCTGGAATGGCAGAAAACCCAGAGGCCTGGGAGTAAGGGGACCTCAGACCTGATGCTACTTTGAACCAGAGCTTGACACAAAGATCTGGCTCTGCTTCCACTTGCGTCTGTGCAGTTACACACGGATGCAGATGGTTTTGTCACATGGATTTTAAGCGAGAGACCCAACACCAGCCCACACTATCTGTAATGTACTTACGTATTAACGGTTTAATAAATCCTCCAGTTATCACAAAAGGTTACGTTACTTTTATGTGTTAAAGATATTAATTTGTATAAAAGTAAATTATTTAACATATACCATAATTTCTAGGCTGGGTACAGTGGCTCATGTCTGTAATCCCAACACTTTGGGAGGCCAAAGCAGGTGGATCAGTTGAGGTCAAGAGTTTGAGACCAGCCTGGCCAGCATGGTGAAACCCCGTCTCTACAACAAATACAAAAATTAGCTGGACATGGTGGTGCAAGCCTGTAGTCCCAGCTACTTGGGAGGCTGAGGCAGGAGAATTACTTGAACTTGGGAGGTGGAGGTTGCAGGGAGCTGAGATCGTGCCACTGTACTCCAGCCTGGGCAACAGAGTGAGACTCCATCTCAAAAAAATAAATAAAAATAAAAAATAAAATATACCACTATTTCTAAATCTTGCCTTGCTACCTCATTGTATTTTGGCTATATGCAAAATTTAAAAAACTATGAGTGTGCTGTAGAGGGCTTAAATGGGTGACATAACCTCTGAGCCTCTGGTCTGTCATCGGTGAACAGTTTCCTAGAGCTGCTGTGTGGAGAAATTGTATCGCTGAATGAGAAGGTGCTTTGTGGGTATAAAGTGCTTTGCTTCAGCATGGAGCTCTGGTTACCATCATTGAGCCACTGGTCATAGGTCCCTGGGCCCGTCCTTATCTGCACAACCAGGAGGTCAGAGAGGAGGTATTTGCAGGGCCCACAGCATGGTTCTTGGGCATGTGGCGTGGTTAGTGAATGCACATTGCTATAGCTCAGTTTCCTTTCCGCATTGACCTAGATGCATCCCGCTTCTTCCAGCCAGTCCCCAATAGTGAAGATTGGCAGTGCAGTGCGATTGGGCAAATGCCATGGAGATTCCTATCTCCTGGATTGCCCAGAGGCTGTATGGCTGCAACATCCCTGGTGCCCTCTCTCTCCAGCTCACTGGGGAGCTGCTCTCTGCTGGGCATGGCGGATCAAATGAGATCATTGCCCAGGTTGTCATGGATGTAGATTTTTAATATTCTAGTTTAATTACACATGTGAATATCAGATGTTAGCTGTGGCCGTCATGCTCCCAGGGAGGTGAAAGGCCCTGTGTGAGTAAGAATTGATCAATATCTGAACCTTTCACCTCCTGCCTGCCTTTGGCACCTCCTCTCCCCTTGTAGGTCCTCAGTTGCCTGCAGGGCCAGCAAGAGGCCTGATAATGACAGGGCGGCGGAGATGCACCTGCCTGCACCCCTTTCAGAGCAATAGGGAAATCACTGGTTTTTAAGTGAGCCCCTTCATTTTGCGGGCACACAGTCTTTAGCTGGGTTGGAAATACATTAGTAACATGTTAGCAACAGGGATGAAAATATGAGGCTGGATTCACATGATGTCAAGCTTCTGAATAAAATCTTAGAATTTTGCCTAATAGATCCATTTGAGAACAACATAATATTTATCAGCAGCCTGATGTGTGGCTACTTTCTCCTTGGCCTCCTGGGATGTCTGATCTGGGGTTGGTATCTCTCATGCTCAAGTGGAAAGTGAGATATGGAAAGATGGGTGAGTTTAGACTTGGTACCTGGCCAATCCTGGTAATTTAGGAACCCAAACTCTACTCTTTGTGGAGCCATTAGCTCTCAGTATTACGGAAGAAGCTTTTCTATCCCAGACAAATGAGAAATGAACACTCCCTCCTAATGGTGGGTAATAATTCATCATCATTCTCTGAAGATCCACAGGCCAGCCCCCTGCCAGTCTCTCAGAGAAAACGGCTGACATGTGGATGTTTTATCCTCTGCCTTCCTTCCCTAGCACATGTTAATAAAAGTTCTATATAAAACAGAGTGATAAAGGAGATTAAGACTTTTATTTCTCACACATGCCGAACGCCATATTTTCATGTTGAATTACCCAGTTGGAGTATCTACACCTCCTGAATTAATTAACCTCATCACTGTGGACTCACTTATCCCTTTGCACCGTCATAGACAAGACCTCTGCTTCCTAAATAGAAAATCATCTCCAGAAACAAATGCAGGGGCATTGACTAGTTGGAAAGGTGAGTAGGTTTGTGCCAGTACAGCCACTTTCCTGAAATTCTTTTCAACATTTACCCCAAGAGAAAATGTCTCGCATTTCCTGACAAACCAGCCTGGATCTTGCTGGTCTGAGACTAAGACCTTGGCAAGTAGCTCAGCCATACCTTAACTGAATTGAAAACGTCTCTTTCTAAGAGGTAATGAAATTAACAGAAATTATTTCTGGCTCCATTAGCTGAGATGGAACCCATCTGGCTTGGGGTCCAGCAGAGTGCGTGTTTGCGTTTGATTTGCAGGTCTTCCCTCTATTCTCTTTCTTTTGGACATTTCTAAGCCCTTATGGAAAGGCCTCCTTCAAGGAGGGGAGATGAAGTAGGATGTCTGGGCCTGAAGTATATTAGAGTGAATTTCCACAGCTTGGAACTCTTATCGTCCATCTCTGCTCAGGCCTGGGAAAGGATATTCACCCTGTAGAGATCTGCTACTTCCTAGCCATGTCTTGGAAAGGAAATATGGTAACTGGGCATTAGTGGGGACAGAATTGAATTCCCCAGATCACCCTCCAGACAGTCTCAGAGGCACCACATTCTACCTTGTCTGGGACAGACCCACTCCTCAGAGATGTTTCTCTAAGGGCAGACCACCTACCTCCCCAGGCTGGTTTGGAAATGGGTAAGAAACACTTTAGAAACGGGCATGAAAATATTAGGCTGAAATCACATGACATCAAGCCTCTGGATAAACCTGGAATTCTGCAAAATAGATGCATTTGAGAACAATGTGATATTTATTAGCAGCTACTTTCTTTTTGGTCCCCTGGGATGTGGGACAGTGGGAGCTGCCTGTCATGATGGGGCTTGTGTGACTGGCCTGAGCTTTGGCTCAGATCATGTCTCATTTTGCATTACTAGCAAGACCAGCCACATATACGAGCTCATTTTCATTGAGTATCCACTATGTGTAAGGAACTCTGCCAGGTGCTTTACAAAAGCATTTAAAAGCCCTGAGGTGGGCACTTTGGGAATTTCCATTTTTGTAGGGGAGGTAACAGGCTCAGAGTAGCTGAGCAACTGTTCCCAGGTCTCACAGCCACAAATGGTTATGGCAGAAGAATCGGCAGCTAGTCTCTGAAGCCCCATGCCATGGTAGGTGATATATTCTAACAAGATGACCAGAGCCAAGCTGTCCAACATGTCTCAGGTAACTGGACTGCTGGAAAGAGAGAAATCAGGTCATTAGAGCCGTGGGTTTGTGTTGTTTATGTGTGTGGTGATATTAAAATGAAAATGGTGTTGACTGACTTGGAGTCACCTGCTTCATGTTCCAATAATGGATGTCATCCCTCACGCAAACTGCAATCTGAAAGTGCTTGGGCAAGTCTGGCAAACTGAAATCCAGCCTTGTTGCAATGTGCCTGAGTCAGTTTACATGAATGTTCTTTTGTCTGGGCTGAAGCTGGATGCTGGCGACTCAGAGAAGAGGATCCTGCAGGACAGGGGAGCATCCCTCTCCCCCATCCCGTGCCCCGTGGCTGGGATGCTGCGGTTTGAAGCTCAAGGAGCTGTTTCCATTTGTAGCACTGAGAAATGCTTCAGCTCAAATAGCTCTGGGCATATTTGATATATGCTCTCCACCATCTGACATGTCTGTGACTCCCAGAGAGCCCACCGGAGGGGACACACAGAGACATTAGAGAGGGTGTCAGGGGATGGGAGCCCTGGGTGACCAGATTGGGGTCAGTGCCAGCCAAGCTCCAGCTTTTCTTCTTCTTAGCCACACTGCAGCCTTGGGTGGGGTGGACCTTGGCAACCTACATGGTACACAGACTGGAAAAGACAAATGTGGCCTTTAAAATGACATGATGAGAGACTCAGGGAGCTGCCAGACAGAAATAAGAGTAGAGCATCGTGACCTAGAGCAGAGCCTCCGGTGCCAGACGGCCAGGGCTGGAATCCTACTTCCGCCACCATTTTTTGGGTAACCTAGAGCAAACGATGTAACCTGTCGATGCCTCTGTTTTCTGGATACACACAGCCAGTGCTTTGCCTGGCAGGGGTGTGGTGGGAATGAAATGTGTTTATCTGGGCTAAGCCCTTAGAGGAATACATGACACACCACGAGTACTGTGTGTGCTGGCCGCAATTATTGTTATATTTATTATTAAGAAAAGAAAGACATAATTGGAGAGCATGGGACAATGTGCCAAGCTCACACCTGCACATACTCTGACGGCCAAAGAGAACACTTCTCAGATCTAATTAAGTAAATGTAACCTTAACTGGTTAAAAGAAATTCTTGTCCATGAGCCCAGCTAACTGGGTGGTCATCCTGACCGAGTTTTGTCACAGTGAGACACAGACTTAAAATATCTGTAACTAAATCAGTAGAGACGGTAGAGCAAATAATAGCTTCTCAAAATAATGACTTCTCTGAAAATATTTTAATAGCCGAAGAATCTTTTGCTTTGTACATTTATTCCAAAGGGTGATTATTTTTTAATTTTAAGGGTCTAATCAATTGGTCTGGCATTGGGTTATAAGTATACAACATTTTATTTTGTTTATAAATGAAAGTTGTTTTCAGTCAGATTTATGTCGCCTTTTACATACTTCTTTCATGTAAGATTCTTTTCCCCAAATCACTGAGTCCTTCTGTTCTCTGCTGGTGGTGGCTAAGGAGTTATCACAAAGTCAAGGGGAGACTTTAAAAAATTTCTTCCATCTCCACTCTGCCCATCACCCTAGCTCCAGACTTCCATGGAAGAGGAAGTTAATGAAAGGAAGAAGGGGTGTGAACGGGAGGAATGAACACTCTAAATTTCTGGGAATTTTCTTCTGTGTGGCTTCCTGAGGCCAGGCTGGCAAAGCAGAAAGCACAGCTCTATGTGAATATCTCTTCTTTGCAAATGAATGTGTTCAGCTGAGTCTTCACAATTAAAAATGGTTCTGAATCATTGTAAAGTCAGTGCTAAAAGGTCCGCACGAAATGGGTAAAGGAAATGATGCTTTATTTAGCAACTTCCCAAGTGATGGTGTGGATTCTTAAGTTGGAAATAAAGTGCATTTCCTTCGTTGGCAAGGAGGTGTCCCTACCCATAACCCACATGCCCAAGGAGGGCTGGAGCCGGGAGAGGGCAGGGGCAGCCAGCAGTCCCCAGGATGTTCTCTCGGGCTGATGGTCTGTGAGTTGTGTCCTGGAAATCCCACGCCCAGCTTCCCCCTCCTCCCTGACATGTCCTCTTGTTAACTGCAGCTGGCGAGTGGGCCACTTGGGCACCTCTGGGTCCCTGAAGGCCTCTCCAAATTGCCTTGTTTCCAGGTTCTTTTTCTTCTCAATATTTTTCTCTGGAAGCGTGTGCTGGAGCCTTTGTCAGATGGTGATGGATAGAGGCAGTGGAAGTGGGAGAACAGCGCCCCGTTCTTAGTTCTTAATATCTCTCTTCCTTTCTTGGTGGCAAAGAGGCTGCGGGGTATTGAGAATATCCAAGACCCCACTCCCTGCGAGGCCTCGGGCATGTTTATCATGGTGCCAATAAAACCGGTGCGATTTATGGCTCTGCTTTTTAATTCATTCAATTCTCTGTTCATTGGGAGGTTAATGTTGTTGATCTATTTTCTCTTGAAACAAATAAAAACAATATGTGCTGACACTGGCTTGGACTTTTGACATGGACCAGAGAGGTCAGCATTTAATTTTATATTTATAGACTACACGGACAATATTATCTGTATTAAAAACCGCTCACTCAATCCTTGTCATTTTACAACATGGGTCAGAGGCTCCTGTCTCAAGGCTGGGGTTTTCCAGCAGCTTCCTCTTTTCTTTTTTCTTCCTCCTCTCTACCTCTTTCCACATTTTCCTCTCTCTTTCTATTTCATCTTCCATTGCTACATGTATTTTCCCCCCTCCCTCCCTCCCTCCCTCTCTCCTTCCTCCCTTCCCTCCCTCCTTCCTTCCTCCCCTCCTTCCTTCCTCCCTTCCCTCCCTCCTTCCTTCCTCCGCTCCTTCCTTCCTCCCTTACCTACTTTGTGGTTGCTGTCTCTGTGACATATACTCATCCACGTTCCTGCTCTTTCTCTCCTCTCTCTTTTCCTATCTCCCTTTTTTCTCTCCCTCTTTTTCCTCTCTCTTTTCCTCTCTTTTCTCTCTCTTTTCCCTCCTTTTCTCTCTCCTCTCTTTTTCTCTCCTCTTCACCTCCCACTTTCTCCCTCTCTTTTCTTCTCTCTCTCATCTCACTCTTTCTCCTTTCTCTCCTCTTCCTCCCTCCTCTCCCTCTCTCTTTTTTTTTCTCTCTCTCTCCTTTTCCTCTCCTGTCTCTCTGTCACCTGTCTCTCTTTCACCTCCCTCTCTTTCCTTTTCTTTCACTGTCAGCCGCTTTTCTCCCTGGTTCCTCTCTCTCCCTGGTTCTCTCTCTTTTTCTCTTCTAACCCCTTTCCCTCCCCGGGAGTGCTGTCAGCTGTGCCAAAAGTGAAACTCTTTTGCCTCTGATGCTTGGAAAGCACCCTGACTTTCCCTATGCGGTTGATGCTTTGGATTTGAAAAGGAGGCAGGAAAAGCATTTTAAGAGTGAGCAATTTTGAGTTCTAACAACGAGAAAACCACCTTTCTGTGAGACAGCCTTTGGGTGATTTTTGAGTTTTGACTCCTCCTTCTTAAAACCCTGCACCTGGCCTCCCATAAGCAGTGGTGGTGACCATGGTCATGTGGTTATAATCAGTGGAAGCGTCTCTTTCCGGAGCTTCTGCCTGCTGTGTTATCCACTAGAAGTCACCAGCAGTCATGTGCCACATTGCTGAATGCTGGATCTAAACAACGAAAATAGTTTTTAAAAGGAAACAGGGCAACCAGAATGCAGGTGTAGAAGGAATCCTGGCCCTGTCGTCCACCAGTTCTCTTGCTGGAACCAATTTGATAAGCTCATTTAAGCTGTCTCTGCCTCTCTGAACGAGGGTAACAGCAGATACATTTCAGGGCTGGGAAACAGAGGTCGTGTGTGGCCAATATGTCTGGTACGCACGGCAGGTGTGCAGTGAATGGAAGCAAATGAGCTGCATGGTTATCTGGTTATTTAGGGGGGAAAACACCATTTTAATCCAACAACTATATTAATAAAGTGGTTGTTTTAAAAATAACCTGTTTGTGAAGATGCGACGATTGTGCAATTCGTCGGCAACGTGGCCATCAGGATCGTGAATTTGTCACCTCTTGGTGAGGTGAGTCGCTCTCTCCCTGAGACCTTTCTGTGTATGGTGTGGCAGAGATGTCCCCAAGTCTCCTGTGGTACCACTTTCTGGACAGTTGGCTGTAGTCTGTAGGCTCTGTGGTGTAGGGCGGAAGTGTCATATTCTGAATGGGTTTTCCTGGTGATGTCCCTGTTGCGTTGGTCACTAGTGCTGTGGCTGAGGTCTCTGCTGATTGGAATCACCGCCTCTGCCTGAGGACACCCCTCCCATAGCTTCTGTGTCCTCACCTGTGAAATCGGGGTAATGATGCTATTCCATCCACAGATGACAGGAGGATTAATTAGATGCTATATTTAAAAGACTTTAGATCCTTGGAGGAAAGTGCCGTGTAACTGATCTAAGAAGATAAAATATTTAAGCCATAGCCTCCAGGGGCCGTTAATCTTATTGTATTTTCAGCATTTTAGAAATTTTGTATGAAAACATTCTTTAAGAAAGCTTCTCTGCCCAGACAGCTGAGGAAGAAACACTTCCTCAGAGAGTACAATAGCTTGGTATTATTCTTTCAAGCTCAGCCTTCCTTTCCTGGTAGGCCCTATGTGTACCAAAATGGCAGAAATGAACACCTGTCCTGAATTCACTGGCCCAGTGGAGCGGCCCACAGGGAGGAAACATGGAAGAAAGACGCAGAGGTTCCGAGCATCAGAACACCCAGGCAGGTCCTGGACAGATGAAGAGAATTTTATCCAAGCAAATATTAAAAAATTTGATTTTTAAGGAACGTCATTTCCTCAACAAAGATTGTAGAGACGTGGTGTTTTTTTCAGCTGGATGAAATTTAACTCAGATCAACCATCTTGCTCTCAATGGTGAGATGGAGACTTTGAGAGATGAAGTGATTTTATCAAAGTCTTTTTGGGGAACTGGAGACCAGTACCCAGGGCTTCCAATTGCAATGAAGCTCAAGGAGCTTAAATTCCAGGGGTTCCATTAGCATGCACCCCTCCCCAGGCCCTGTTTTCATATTCTTAGTGTTGTATTATTTTTCTTAAAGTTGGACCAGTTTCAGGCCCTCTGTACCTGGATCTGTCCTGCCCATAAGTCATTCTTAAGATGGAATGATTTTCACTTTTGGATTCGTAGTGTTCTACTTATATTTTTTTCTGGTTACATGCAACAGAAGCCTAGCTCAAACTAGCCTGAACAGAGAAGGGAAATTACCAATTCAAGTAACTAAAAAGTGCTTGGGTACAGATGGCTTCAACAATGCCGCGAGAACCCCATCTCCTTCCATCTCTCAGCTCTGCAGTCTTCCACATTGCTTTCTTTCTCAGGCAAGCTCTCTCCAGCCTGTGGCAGGTTGCCACCAGCCATCCCCAGCTTCAGCCTTCCCTTTTAGTGATCTTCCCAGGAAACAGGGCTTCTTTCCAAGTTGTTTTAGCCATGTTTCAGGGGCAGAATCTCCGTGGACAATCCTGAAAGTTCTAGGATGACAAAACAAGCCTGTTGTCTAAGTCATGTCTCCCCTTCTAGATTCAGATAAAGAGTTGAACTCTCTATCTAACTTCATTCAAACATCTAGACTGCATTGAGAAGCCTCCCAAAAGGAAATCAATGTGATCTTACTAGAATTAAGGATAGTGGATGCTGGGCTAGCTGAGTTCAAAGACACCTTGGACCCACAGTTGTGTGTGTGTGTGTGTATGTGTTTTTTTGCCTAGAAATACCCATCTGCAAATATGTCTCAGATCTCATTGTCTGTTCTGATGAGCTAGATGCTGTGAGCTGTGGCCTTCCTAAATGAATAACCAAGAATCAGGCAGAACCATGCACTTTTTGGCAGATGCCAGCATGGACTGAAGACTAAGCGCTGAACCCCTTCTTCTCCCATCAGGCACTTAGCTCTGCATAATAATTTTCTGAAACTCAGGCCTATCAAGTTTTCCCCATACCACTCTGTATGTGGAGAGAGCAAGATGAAGGACACCAAATACTAAGAGAAAGATGCCTCCTGTATTAGTCTGTTCTCACATTGCTGTAAAGAAATACCCAACACTGTGTAATTTATAAGAAAAGAGGTTTCATTGGCTCCTGGTCCTGCAGGCTATGCAGGAAGCATGGCAGCACCTGCTTCTGGGGGTGGGGGGCTCAGGGAGATTACAATCATGGTAGGAGGCAAAGGGGAGAGAGGCATCTCACATGGTGGGAGCCAGAGGAAGAAGAGAGGGGCTGTTAACGCACTTTTAAACAACCAGATTTGCCGGGCTTACGCCTGTAATCTCAGCACTTTGGGAGGCTGAGGTGGGCAAATCACAAGGTCAGGAGTTTGAGACCAGCCTGGCCAATATGGTAAAACCCCATCTCTACTAAAAAAATATAGAAGTTATCTGGGCGCAGTGGCATGCACATGTAGTCCTGCCTCCCGGATTGAAAAGATTCTCCTGCCTCAGCCTCAGTTCTCCCTGAGCTGCAATTGAACCTCCTCAGCTGTGTGATTGCGGGGGCCTCGTGGACACTCCTTGTGGGTGGCAATATTCTGCAGCTAGTCATTTGTGCCTCTCTTTGCTTCTCTCGTGTGCAAATTGCTGCTCCTCTTTCTGCGCCTGCCGGAACATTCTCCTCTTCGTTGCAGGCAGATTATATACAGATGCAGGATATTGAAGCAAGTCCGGAAGATGGGTCAGGCTGCTCTGGCTTTTGGCTGTGGTATCAACGCCTCCCCTGAATCTAACAAGAAATGTTTCCCCTCTGTCCTCACACTGGACAGCATCATGGTTTCCATGGTTGCCCACTTAATATTTTACTGCTTGGGTTAACCATTTCGTCATTTTGCCCTCACAAGGGGGGCTGTGGGTAAGCAGGGGCAGTATCTCACAATCGAGATTGGAAGTTTATCATTGGCCAATACCAGCACAGGTCCTAACGGCTCTAATTTATTCTGTAGTTTCTCATTAGGCATTTTACGGTTCTCAAACTTTAATAACTTTGGTTTTAGGTAAGATAAAAACAATCTCCCTGGTAATGAGCAAAGAATTTTCTTCTCACAGATGATATTAGACTTGGATTGTGTTTTCCAAAGTACACAATTTTCCCTGGCTTGTATGGTAGCCATTCCCCACCCGCTCCCCGCCCCTCGCAGGATCGAAATGATAGTGTTTCCAGCCATGTAACAGTGTTATCCTCAAATTTAATAGATCTGCTTTTAAATGCCACTTAGATATTGTTTCTATCTTACCCATAACCCAAGTTATTAAAATTTAACAGTAAAAGGGACTTTATGAAGACCTGGAGTGCAGTGTACAGGTAAGCAAGTTCAGCATCTGGACGAACAAGACAGGACCACACATGAGAGTTTAGAGACCACTTTGGAAGCCAAGTGTCCCCCCAGGAACTTGGGCCCAGTGATTTTTTTTTAACTTCCACAGACCTGGTAGTAACTGGAAAAACCATTATTTCTGTCTGTAACAAGTTACAAAGGAGATGCGATTACTTCATTGATACATAGTTTCTCTTTCTTAGGATACCTCTGTGAATGAACATGTTAATTACTTAGTTGCAGCACAAGTACCCTTGGGAGTTCTCTCCTTTGTTCCTGGAGAAACCCCGGGGAAACTGATGTTTTAGGCAAAGTGTTCAGACCACTTAGTTTCTGTAGGCCCTGATGATGCTTTAGAGAGACGTGTGCTTGTGCTTATTTTTTCTGATCTAGCGTTAGACAGCAGTGTGCACAGAAAGAGATACTCCTGCTTATGACTGTGT